>JADBJO010008117.1:2500-7500 GCA_016801955.1 Conus betulinus | reverse complement strand
ACACACACACACACACACACACACACACACACTTCAAATCTCACATGGCGTTTGGCAAAATCCTCCGCAGATGGACAGCTAGTGTGGACCCTGGACAGTGTCAACACATTGAGTGGTCAGTAAACAGTCTTCGCTACCCAGTCGTCATATTCATGTACTGAAAAGGAAACTTCTTATTTCTTTATTTGTTTGTTTTTCTTTGTTTCTTTTTCATATCAATATCTCGAGAGATCTAAGCTGGACCAGCCATATCAACCGCTCCACCAAAAAGGCCAGCAGCATGATAGGATTCCTGAGGCGGAACCTGAGGGTAGCGAACCAGGCAACCAAGACCAATGCCTACAAGACCCTAGTTCGCCCCCACCTCGAATACTGCAGTACAGTCTGGAACCCATACACCGCAGACAAAACTAAGCAGATAGAAGCAGTACAGAGGAGAGCAGCCAGATACGTCACCAACCGCTACGACTACACCTGTAGCGTTACTGGTCTGCTCACTGAACTCAAATGGGAATCCCTGGAGTCCAGGAGGACGAAAGCCCAGCTAACAATGTTCTGCAAGTCTGTGAACAACCTTGTGGACATTCCCCCAGAGGAGTACCTGACACCAGCATCCTCCAGAACAAGAGCTAAACCACTCCAAGAAATTCCGCCACCTCAGATCAAAAAACCGACGTCCTGAAGTATAGCTTTTTTCACCGCACCATCCCAGTTTGGAATTCTCTTCCTGCAGCCGCAGCCGAGGCCCCCTCTCTGGTACATTTCAGGAGGGAGCTCAGCAAACTCCACTTTTTTAAAATACAGCCACTGTACGTGTGTCGGGTGGAAGTGTGTGTGAATGGTTGGTGGGCCTGGACTAGCCTAATGCTTGTTCTGGGGCAGGATAGGGAGCGGGGTAACCCCTCTTGAAAAGGTGAACGTGGGTAGCCTTCCTGCAGCTCCACACTTAGTGGTTTTTTTTTTTTTTTTTTTTTAAGGCTAGCTGGTAGGTAAGTTAGGGTGGGGAGGGGTGTGGTATGAATGCTGTCTTTCAAATAAGGAGGTAGGACTTTTTTTTTTTTTTTTTTTTTTTTTTTTTTTTGCGCACACCCGAGTCACTTAAGGTCTATGGAGACGACGTGGCTATCAGGGCTGTCACCGCGCTGGTCAACTCGCAAATCATCCAAAAAGCCCTCAGCACTTGTGTCTTAAGAGGTTATCTTTTTATATTTTCTACTTTCAGAAGAAAATGTAGCTTGTTTTGCTGATGATTTTCTCTTGCATGATTTTCTCTTGCATGATTTTCTCTTGCTTCTTGGGTGGCAACTTTCGTTGGTTTTTTGAAAACTCAACGGTACTGCACACCAGCCTTTTTCGGGGATAGCATTCTTCTTAAAACCGAAAAGGCAGAGGACTCAATTTTCCACTATCTGTGGTCACTGAGGAGAAACAATCAGGTTTCGAAATATCGGTATCTGACTATGAGTTATATGTTAGTGAGCTTCCTCCCCATTGGAGATTATCTTCCTCTTGGAGAATATAAGCTTGCTGAAGGCTCATTTTGAGAAGCATTTATTATTCCCCGTTCACCCACTCAAGCACATACTGTTAGTTAGGCAGACTTATCTGCCACTGCAGATATGAATGCTTATCTCTTCCTATTTCTTCAATCTAAAATATAAAAGCAAGCTTTGTTTATAATTGAATATTTCTTGCCGTCATTGCAACACCAAGCTGCTCTGTAAGTTGCTGGAATGGTGCCCGGTACTTATCCTTGGAATTTATTAGTTTATTTTATTATATATATAGTTATATATATATATATATATATATATATATATGCATGCATGCATGCGCGCGCACTTGTTTTCCCCCACTACTTAATGTTGAGAATTATATTGTTTGATCAATCAGTGGGTGATTGCATCTCTTAGGAGATCCAAGTAAAGGTTGTTCTGCACAGTTCTTAACCGCTGACAATGCTTGAGTTATTGAACAGCAGAGCTGACCACTCAGACTGTTCCATATCTTTTGATCTCCCTTGCATCCTTAAATGGATCCTCAAGCAGAGGCTCAAAGATTGTCTCCTACATTTTATACTGTTTGCATAATGTTTTTAGTGTTCAGCAACTTTTTTCGTCTCCACACATTTGTTTTGTTTTATTCTACTACCTTTCGCTAGCTGCTTTGGGGGTGCTGTTGGATTCTTTTTCGAACCCTTGGCGGTGAGAACACCACAGAATTATGGACTGTGGTGTGTCTCTATTTGACGCGAAGAGCACAGACACAATCACTGTGTGTTCTCCCTGATGAGTCCGATCCAGCGGACGAAAGGCCTTGGAGCAGGCAATACATGTATATCTGCCTTCGAGAGGAATTGCGATGGCTTCCTCATGCAGCTAGTGAAGGGTTTTCATATTTATGATATACATTTTCTCATTTATATTCATCTTCATTTTTTTTTCTCAATTTCAAATCTTTGCCAAAAATCATTACTATAATGATGGAGGAATTGTTAACCTGCACTTGTTTCCCCCCACTACTTAATTGTTCAGCACTATATATATATATATATATTCCCCCTGAACAGTTCTGTTGGATCGCGTGGAACTGCAGAGACTGTGAAATGATCTTGCCCCACACACTGAGAAAAGGTCTGCGTAGGAAAGACAGGTTTTTATCTTCCATTGCTATATGTTTATTTCCCCGGAACAGGTCTGCAGAAGTACGTGGACCAATAAAGACTGACGCGCAAACTGAGTGATGATCTTGACCCTTACACTGAGAACTCTGTTTGCATAGGGAAGACAGGGTTTTATCTTCCCCTTATATATATATATATATATATATATATATATATATATATAAATAACACAAATAAATTCCAAGGACAAGTAACTGTGCACCATTCCAGCAACTTACAGAGCAGCTTGGTGTTGCAATGACTGCAAGAAATATTCAAGTGTAAACAAAGCTTGCTCTTATGTCTTAGATTGCAGCCACTGGTAGCCCCCATCAACGACAGGATCATCATCCCTTCAAACGGGCTCACTTCCAAGTGTACCGCCTCCAGCCACACACCAGCGACAAAGGCGGTCCGGACCCACGTTCAGACTTACCACCGCACCATGACAACGAGAACCACCAACACCGGCACCAACGACCACACCAACGGTCAGAGGACACAGCGCCGCTTCCTACTTGCGCTCTTCCCCTTCCACTCCCCCTCCCCCCTCACGCCCACTCCTCCACGTCCCCCTCTCCCCATTCACTCATTCCTCACTCATTTTGGTCGGGTACAACCTGTCATCGAGGTACAATACATCGATCATAAGTCGTGGGTGTGCAGTTGCTGACGGTTTCTGTGAAGGAACGATGTCTTGCCGTGGGCTGTGATTGTACGGTAAGGCAAACACTGTGTCTGTCGGCCTGAAAGGAATATTTATCCTAGCCTTAACCCCCGCGTCTGCCCATTGTGTCTGTCGGCCTGAAAGGAATATTTATCCTAGCCTTAACCCCCGCGTCTGCCCATTGTGTCTGTCGGCCTGAAAGGAATATTTATCCTAGCTTTAACCCCCGCGTCTGCCCATTGTGTCTGTCGGCCTGAAAGGAATATTTATCCTAGCCTTAACCCCCGCGTCTCCCTATAGAAAACTAAAAGGAGGTTATTTTGTTTCGTAAATTCCATTTCTATTGAACAGAATGTGTGTGTGTGTGGTGTGTGTGTGTGTGTGTGTGTGTGTGTGTGTGTGTGTGCTGCGTGTGTGTGTGTCTGCGCCTAGAATTGGAAGGAAAAAAAAAAAAAAGAAAAAGGGTAAAAACCTCGAGCCTCCTGAGCTCACAGGTTAGGTCCTTGGGCCATGAGCTAAGGGTGGGGTAACCCTGACAGAAACCCAGAAGGTTGAAGACAGCGGTAGCAGGCCAGAGGTCACCTTCTAACCAACCGTGGTACTCTGCATAATTCGCCGAGTGCGCGCGTAGAAAATGTTCGGAGGAGCAGTTGCACGCATGTGCTCACAGGCGCGCATGGTATCTATGAAATGGACGTCATTGTGTGTCAGATGTTTCCGTTAACAGACAATGACTATGACATGGCTGTCATGGCAGCAGAAGGTTTGGTTCTGACCTGTCTGGACTTCAGAACACTGGTTAACTCCAACAGTCAGGCAGGGGAGTGGTTTCTGTGTGACTTCAGCACACTGGTTCACTCAACAGTCAGGCAGGGAGTGGTTTCTGTGTGACTTCAGAACACTGATTAACTCCAATAGACAGGCAGGGAGTGGTTTTTCTGTGTGACTTCAGAACACTGGTTAACTCCAATAGACAGGCAGGGAGGGAGTGGTTTCTGTGTGACTTCAGCACACTGGTTCACTCCAGGCAGGGAGTTTCTGTGTGACTTCAGAACACTGGTTAACTCCAACAGTCAGGCAGGGAGTGGTTTTTATGTGTGACTCAGAACACTGGTTAACTCCAACATTCAGGGCAGGGAGTGGTTTCTATGTGACTCAGAACACTGGTTAACTCCAACAGTCAGGCAGGGAGTTTCTGTGTGTGACTTCAGAACACTGGTTAACTCCAACAGTCAGGCAGGGAGTAGTTTCTGTGTGACTGACAAAAACACTGGTTAACTCCAATAGTCAGGCAGGGAGAGGTTTCTGTGTGACTTCAGAACACTGGTTAACCCAATAGTCAGGCAGGAGTGGTTTCTGTGTGACTTCAGAACACTGGTTAACCCAATAGTCAGGCAGGGAGTGGTTTCTGTGTGACTCAGAACACTGTTAACTCCAATATTTAGGCAGGGAGTGGTTTCTGAGTGCTGATAAGTCGCGCTTGTGTGTTTTTGTGACACTTTGAATGACTTGCTCTCTCTCTCTCTCTCTCTCTCTCTCACTCTCTCTCTCTCTCTCTCTCTCTGTCATTACACTCTGTCTGTCTGTCTGTCTGTCTGTCTGTCTGTCTGTCTGTCTCTTTCTCCTCCCCCCCCCCCCCCCCCTCTCCACACATACACACGCACATACGCA
>JADBJO010008116.1:90519-101194 GCA_016801955.1 Conus betulinus | reverse complement strand
CGGGTGGAACGTTCAAGTGAGTGGAAATTACCCTCTTAAAAACCGAAAAGGAAGACGAAACACAGACACGAACATAAACTGAATCAGACATTTCAGGGTCCAAAAAACAGTAACCAGGACCATGGAACAGCTCTAAACACAGGACATTCCAAAACCAAACGTGCACGTTGTTGGTCGTAGTTACAACCATCAAACGACCCCTCTGTGGACGGCACGTGCATCAGATCTCAAAAAATTCACCTGAAAGCAAAACATGACAGCAGCATCTTGTCCACTTCCGGTGAGGGAATGCCGAATGCTGTCATGTTGGCAGAACTGCCGAGGAGCAAGAAGGAGATTCAGGTTAGGAAGTGTTTTTAGAGACGAATTTTTCACCCTGTCCACGAGAGCTCCAGTGGGCACACAAAACGTGAAATAAGATAAACGCCATTACAACGGGATTTTAGGGGGAATTTGCTCTTTAACGGACATGAAGGATCAGAATATAAACGTCCACACAGGAGCACCGTCACCAATTAGGCGGCCAGGGAGGGGGTAACCAAAAACAAAACTCAAAATCGGAGGGGGGGGGGGGGGGGGGGGGGGGGGGGGGGGGGGGGGGGATGGGATTTTGGGGGGGCACATTGGCTATGCGCGCACCAAAGGTCTACAGAAAATTGCCCCAAATTTCCCAAGGTCGAAGGATAGGTAGGGATCGCGGATCTTAGGGAACAGCAAATCTCGGCTTTGCTGATGCGCTTCTCGCAGAAAGCTGCCGACCCATATTGAAGTTTGAAGCTAAATTGTCGTTTCTTCCGCGTGCTCTCTCTTTCTTTCTCTCTCCTCTCGCCTCTGCGCGGAGCGCTCTCGCCCGCGCATCGCGCAGTCCGTGTGTGGTGTGACGTGTGTGTGGAGCGCGTGGTGTGAAAGGGGGGTGGTGGTGGTAGGGGTGGGGTACTGTATTGGGGGGGTAGGTGGTAGTAGGGGGGGTGGGGGTACGGGAGTTCTATGAGAATGTCTGTTGTTGTGGTGTGGAGAGGAGAGGACGAGAGAGAGAAGAGAGAGATGCGGATATGTTTGTTTGGCGGGTCAGTTGTGGAAGAAGGGGCGGGAGGGGGGGGATGGTGGGGGGACATGTTGGTACCCATGTACTACTTTCCTTCTTGCACCACAGAAAATTAGCGGCGTTGGACCAGCTTATTCTTCTTCTTCTTTATTTCCTTTCCCGGAAAAGTCCCTGCCTCGAGGTGGTCGGTACTCAGGAGGCTCCTCTCCTTGGAAAAGGGGGGGCCACAGAACGTCGGAATTCAATAAACTTTTACGGCAATAGTTGGAAATGACGTCAAACTTGCCAGCACGCCTAGCAATTTTCCGAGTAAGTCATATGACGAAAATGGGTTCGTCCAACAAACTTTGATGCTGAAGCCCCGAAAGAGCTTGTGTTTTACGGTCATTGTGCGAAGGGTATGGGGGAGAATAGAAGGCCCAAGTCTGATAATGTTAGTTCGCTCTCTCTCTCCTCTTCTTGCCTCTGGCATGTGCAACAAATGGTACCATATTAATTCTTACATATTACGTACTTAACATTGGCTTGCCGGCGAAAACCAAACAACACCACCCCACACACACGTACTTACACAACATCCGCCATCTCGCTAACGTTCCACCCCCCCACCCCCCTCCCCCCATCCCTCCCATACCATACAATCATCAGCGGTTTTATACCTTACGCAATAAATTCATCATTCTCGCTTCTCTCTCTCTCTCAACTCCCCAAGCAATATGGTGTGAATCCAGTGTCAAAATTTCTTCTACAGCAATGTACCCTGCTCACCATTAAATACACACTCACTCGCACATCGCCCTTTGTCCTCGTTCCCTTCCCCTTCTCTTTCCCTGACACAAAAAAGGTACCCAATATTTGCAAGAACAGCCTGTACACACAGTTCTCTCCCTCCTCCCTCCCTCTCTCTCTGTCCTCCCTGTCTCTCTGAGGGACATCAGTTGCTGCCTTGTGGTCCGATTCAACTGCTTTTCCATCTCTCTCTCTCTCTCTTGTTTGTTAAATTTGTACTTTCAGTCGTTCTCGTTCGAGCTGTGTTCCCCTTTAAGTTGTGACTAAGGTTAATTGAGACATATACCACGACTGGCGATACTCACCCCTAGCACGGTTTAAAAGGACTTGTGGGATCCCCCCTCCCCCCCCTCCCATCCCCCCCTTCACCCGCCCCTCAGTCCTTTTCTCATGGAAAAGGGGAAATGGGTTGTGTGTTTGAGGTCATGTCTTTTTCCACTGTAAAATTCGCACTGTTAAAAAATATCAACGTGCTCTGATTGATATACGGAACCCTCGGCATTTTCAAAGCTCTCGGCATTGTCGAAGCCCTCAGCATTCTCAAAGCCCTCGACATTCTCCAAAGCCCTCAGCTTCTAAAGCCCACGGGCAATTTCTCACTTTTCAGTTGGGGGAACATCATTCTATTACGTCCGAGGTTTCTTTAGACAAAAAAACAGCGGGACAAGTCCCGCCTCTTGAGACAGCAGGCTTCAGTTCGAAATATGATCGTGTGACACAGGAAGTTTTTGTTTTGTTCTGTTCTTTTCTTACCTTCTTTTATTTGTTCCTTTAAAAGTTTTTTTCCCCAACTTCTGCTTCTTTCTTTTCCACCTTCTTTTTGGTTTTAAAATAGCTGATAGACATCTCTCTCTCTCTCTCTCTCTCTCAGTTTTGCAACACAAAAACACCAAAGACGTCATTCCGAAAGCGAACGGTCCGGCCAAGGACCTTTTGAAGTCCCCCAGAAAAACCGTGAAAAGTCTGAAGGCTTGCACAACAGACGTCATTGTTACAAAAAGAAGCGGAGCTGCCCAAACCGCGCGCTGTGCTTTAAAGCCCCACGCCACACGAACCGACTTGGTCGTACGGCGGCTGCTCCGGGACAGAATCTCTCTGACCCACTGTGCTGGCAACTTTACTAACGTGTTTGTGTAAAAAAAGGACAATAAATGTAGCCCAACCTGTTTACCCTCAAACACCGCACCAGATGGAACAACCGCGTCCTCCAGCTGCTGAGAACAACAACGCGCTAGCTGATAAGTGTGTGTTGTGTGTGTGTGTGTGCAGGTTGGAAACGAGGGAGTAGGGATTGAGGATGGGGAAGAGGAGGTTACAAGGATGGTGTGTGTGAAGTGTGAAGAAGTGGAGAGGAGAGGCAAGAAGAATGTGTTTCCTCTCTCTCTCCATTGCCCTCCAATCCAAAAATTCTCAACAACAACAACAACAAAAACCTTATGAAAGTTTCTTTAAGAGTGTATTCTTGTGGGGAGGAAGCCCTCACTTCCTCCATATATTATGACCCCTTCTGCAGCATCCCTGTCTCTGCTCACCGTCGTGTGTGTGTGTGGTTGTGTGTGTTGTGTGGTGTGTGTGTGTCGTGTGTGTGTTGCGTGACTTGTGTTGCGTGCGTGGCGTGCGTGTGTGTGTGGTGTGTGGTGTGCGTATGTGTGTGTACGTGCGTGCGTGTGTGTGGGTGCAGGTGTGTGTGTGTGTGTGTGTGTGTGTGTGGTGTGTGTGTGTGGTGTGTGTGTGAGGTGCGCGCGCGGCGCGGCGCGCATGAGTATTCACTTTTTAGAAGCATTTCTAGACCACAAAAGTTTGCCACTATACCCCCTCCCTATTCCCCACTCCCTGCGCACACTCACGTTCCTCTCTCCTTCCCCTTTCAATAGCTTTTTTTTTTGTATAGCGTAAAAACACAGCCTTCCCTCTGTATAATCCCACGATGACAGCAACCTATTTCTTTCTAACAGTGGGACCAGAATACAGGCCCCTTTCTTGATCATCCGATTGTTTCCTGTCCCATTCAGTGAGGTGTGGACGGGAAGCTAGGCAGATTGGGGCGGGACAGGACAGCTCTTTGGCACTGACAGCACACTGATGGCCACTGTAGGGGCTATCAGAAAAACTGCAACACAACAGCAGCAGCAACGACAAACGAAACGAAACAGCCTCTCATTTCCCTTGACAGGTACAAAATCGAACTTGCAAATGGCAGCAAGGAAAAACAAGACTATGAACTGTTTCAAATCGAAAAATCAGTTACGAGTCAGCAGACATTTGTGTTTCACACAGATGGATGAGAGTCTAAACACAAAAATTGCGAACCGCCCCGGACCAACCGTACACGGCTAACAGCGAATCGTGTGACAACCCCTTTATTTAACTGCAGGAATTAGCTTTCTTCCGCTTAGCACAGGCCACCATACGCAATCGCTATTACAATGCTATTAATTCACGGACCCAATTGTGGCCGTATACTACTGACGTTTAAATTCCAAGGGTGGAAAAAAAAAATAACAGTTCAACCTTTACAACCCGACTGGACAATCTGACTCGCGGCTCAGTTGGGCGGCAGACTGGACGACACCAAGTGACGGACAATGTTGCTGTTCGAGAAAAGTCTAAGGTGAAGAATAGATACGACGTCGTTGAAAAGTGGTCTGATAAATAACGCACCCCACGAGAGGTACTATAGAGAGTGGTCGGGGCTGGTCGGTGTGAGGGGGGCTCAGACAAGAAAAACAGGGGTGTGGCCCGTGTGTGTGTGGTGTGTGTGTGGATGTGTGTATGTGTGTGGTGTGTGTGTGTGCGTTAGCGTGTGGTGGCTTGTGGTTTGGTGTATTTGTGTGTGTGTGTGGGTTTGTTTGGTGTGTGTGTGTGTGTGCGTTTGGTGCCTGTGTGTGTGTGTGCCATTTGCAGCAGAGTTTAGTTTGTCTTCCGAGTACACTCTTTGCAGAAAGAAAGAACAAAACTGATTTACAGGTTAAAATTCCAAGACTACGATACAAGGAAATAATACAAGGAAAAAAAGAAGAAGAAATGGTCGGATGGGTGGATGTACTCTTTGGGGGAGATAAGGCCTCCTGAAAAACCTCGCACACACCAACAAAAAATCTGTGGTGACAACGACGGAAGAAAGAGTACAACAAACGGAAACAACAACACAGCATAACACAACACGGCGGATGGTAATACAGACACCAAGGCAAATACAAAAAACAATTGCAAAAAAACCAATAACAAATCCATGTGCGACGCAATAGAATCATACATAAAATAGGATTCACACAAATGCAATGAAAACGCCCAAAACAACACAGTACCCATAACAAAAAACGGGGTAATTACATTCACGGTATGAGGGACCAAACTCCGTCAGCTGGATGGTGAAATGAAAAGGTGGGAGCAAATGGAGCTGACCACGTTGAAAACTGGACATGACTGTTCCTCATAGGTTAGTTTTTTCTTTATTTTTCAAGCCCTGGGACAACGACCTGATATTTACTGTTTGGAAGGGGCCCCGGCCGCAGTGGGTGATGACAGTAGGTGCGGGGCTGGTCGCTGGTGTGAGAGTACGGAGGGGGTAGAAGGGGAGGGGAATGGGAGGTTGGAGCGGGGGCAAAGGAAGGGGGAAATCACAAAGAAGGGATTCCCAAACATAGACGTTTTCTCAGCAACATCTTTAAGCGACTGTTAATTTTTTCGTTTTCTTTCCACGCATAGGACCAGATTTGCTTGCCCGGCTTTACAGAAGGGGTTAAACATCAGGCAACACATCGAGGGAGTCGTTGGCAAGTTGTCGTCTGCAGCAGTAGAGTTGTTCTCAAACATTTCCGTGTCCGTTGTTCAGTGGGCCCGTCCGCGGCTCCCCACGCACGCTATTTTTCAGATCACACACACAAGCAACACCGTGTATGATGCCAGGACGTTTACACGTGGTCCCACCGGATTTCAGACCAGGCGAAGCTCTTCGCTTATTAGAAAACCATGGTTATCATGTATTCAAACCAGACCATGAGAGGGATAAACATAAACCAACCTGCATGGAGTGTTGGTTCAGGAAATTCTGTAAAACCTCAGGCAAGGAAGCGCAACGGAAGTGAAATGAAGATGAAACCTATGGTTGGACGGCAATTTTCCCATTGAAAACCCGGATGAAAAACAACTCAAAAAACACTAACCGGGCAGGCTGGTCACAGGGGCGATTAAATCACCCAAAAGGTCTGGCCTGCATGTGGGACTCAAGAAACACCACGACCCCCCTCCTATCTTCCCAAAAAGCCGTCGGTACTAACACACTATACCATGGTAAAGCTGGTTTTTGTATTAGATTATTTTCGTAAGTGTTTGTCTGTCTTTTGTTGGTCGGTTGTTTTTTCTGTGGTTTTTGTTTGAGAAAAAACGAGTCGGCTGTAAAGTGGGGTGCAGTGATGGACGCGGGGGGGACCTGAAATTCACAGTTCGCAAAAAACGACAGGGCAGAGGTTAAGCGTACTGGGGAAAAAAAACAAAAGTTAGAAGTTTGAACACTGAGGCTCCGAGGCGTTGAAATTAGCGAATTAAATGAAGTGCGGTTCCGCTTGAATCGGATCGCATCGGACTAGGCAGCCTGTGTTGGAAGTGGACAGTGGTGGAAAACACGGGCCGGGTGGTCACAGTCTTTACGAGGAAAACAAAGAACTGCTTATGACATCATGCTTTAGATTTCTATGCAGCTGAAAAGAATATTATAACACATAATCAACTCATTGCTAACGCTACTTTTTTTTTTAATCTTTATTTTAAAATTAGATTTTCAAAAAGGTTCTTAAGAATTTTACTGATCGAAAATAACACCGCGCTGGAATCAGAAAACACGGGCATTCGTTCCCAAAACTCTGAACGGTCATGGTTACCGGGTTCCTTGATAATCTGTTTCTATGAGTTCACAACGATGTTCTCAAGAGGTCATAAATTAGACGTTTGTGGTTGTAATGAGTTATAATAATGTTTTTAATGAGTCAAGATTACCTGTTTGGATTTCAGTCAAAGTTGGCTGTTTTACAATAAGTCAAATTGTCTTATACCCCATGGGGTCACAAATTCTTGTTTCAGTGAGTCATACGTTAATAAGTGTTTCGTGGGTACATAATGTTTCATGACGCTCACTTAGCTACTGTATCGCAATTGTCATTGTAATTGGGCCGGGTAACGAGTCGTTATCATGGTTTAGAGGACGCCTCATCTACCCTTAATTTCCGAGGGTCTTGATGAGCTGGTTTTTTTATGGACGTATACTTTGTCACATTTTCCATAAAGCAACCACAAACAACCCATGCACATGGTCATGAATTACTCTTTCTTTAATAGAATTAGTGTTATTCAAAGGGTAATTCAATAACGTTTTACCCTTATAATGTTTTTGCACGCCATCTAGGTGGAAAAATCCAGGGGACAAGGGGGGAGTACATTGAATACCACCACCGGTGAAGGTAAGAAAGGCAGTCGTGACCTTGGTGTGTTCGCGGTGAGGATCGGTTATTTATTACCACAAGCGGTGTTGTTGGTTTGTGTGTTTGTCGGCCCGCAAGGATACGTGCGGGGGAAATTTTTTGGACCCAGGTCTTGACAAACAGAACTTGTCTGAAAGATCGAAACCGTTTTGCCAAAAGGACGAAAGTTCATTCTATTAAAGAAGAAGATCCGGTGCAGGGCCGGGGTCAAGGAAATTTGTTTTCGTCTTCTTAAAGAAGGGTACTGTTAAAACCCGTGGTAAAAGATCTACGATCCCCCCACCACACCCCCAACCCACACCCCACCACAACCAGTGTGTCATTCAAGGTAAGAGACATAAACCCGTCTGTTTGCTTTCATGCTGTTGCGATTTCGCTGAACTTTGTCCCAACTTTTCTGGCGGGATTGGTGGAACCGGGAAGAAGAGAGGTTAAGAGAGGTTTTTTTGTACCTGCTGTTATACGTCTGCAGGTCGGATTTAAGCAAACCATGGTTGCAGTGGAGAAAAGACCAACTGGAGTTGTAGGAGTGGGATAAGTGTTGTGTGCTGTGGTGTGTGTGTGGGGTGTGTGGTGTGTGTGGGTGTGTGTTACGTGTTTGTTGTGTGTGGTGTGTGTGTTGTGTGTGTTGTGTGTGTGTGTAAACGTTACGTGGCGTGCGTGCGTGCGTGCGTGCGTGGCGTGCGTGTGCTGTGTGGTGTGTTTGGTGTGTGTGTGTGTGTGTGTGTGTGTACCGTGCGTGAGTGAGTGACGTTGAAGGGCAGGAGTGCGTTGCTGGCGTGCGTGTGTGTTTACGTGCGTGCGTGAGTTGCGTGCGATGGGTGCTTGTGTTTTGTGTGTGTGTGTGTGGGGTCGTCTTGTGGTTGGTGTGTGTTGGGTTTTTGTGGAGCATGAGGAGGAGAGAGGAGAGAGAGGAGCGAGGGGGAGAGAGAGAGAGGATTGGGCGGATTGACGGGGGGGCGAGAGTGATGAGCCGAGGAGAGGATTGTGGGAGGAGAACCCCCTGGGAGGTTCGGGGGAGGAGGGGAGGGGGGAGATGGGCGAGGAGAGGGCGAGAGAGGGGGAGTCGGCGGAGGCGACGGGAGAGGGAGGAGCCGAGAGCGGAGAGGAGGAACGGGTCGGGCGGCCCGGGGAGAGGGAGCGGACGGGCCGACGCGAGAGACGAAGGAGAGCGAGGAGAAAAGGGCGACCAGGGTTGGGGGTGGGGGGGGGGGGGCGGGGGGGGGGGTGGGGGTAAGAGTGCTCCCGGCGGGGGTCAGAGTGTGAAACGGCGGGAGGGGTTGTGGTGTTTTTGCTTCTTGCACTCAGGTTATGTTTTTAGGGATTTATTCCCACACAACAACAACCTTTGACGTGGAAGTGGAAAATGTCGACACCCCACCCACCCAACACACCACCCACCACACACCACCCCCACCCACACAGCATCAAACCCCCCACACCACACACCACCCACACAACCCCACACACGTAAATCTCTCCTCCTCTCTCTTCCACTTTACTCTCTCTCTCGGTCCCCATCTCTCCTCCCCCACCTCGCATATTCCCTTATTATCCCCTAGTGTCCAGGAGTGTGGTTCATTGCGCCACTTAACCCAGATTAGAATTACCCACACCCAGTTTTCCCAGGGGAGACACTCATGGAAGACGGCAGCACCGGGGATGATTCTATTACTTCCCGAAGCCTTTACGGCGGCTCTCCTCCTCCTCTAAAACCCATGGACACCTCTTTTTCGATTTAACATCTCACCATATGCTATGTTCCACACCTCTGGCTCGGACCCACCATTCGCCGTCCCCCACCACAGTGGAAGACAAGCCCCAGAGCCCCCGCACCCACAGTGGCACAAGGACCCCCCCCACGACCCTCCACCCTGAGGCCAGGCGACCCACCCACCCACCCCACGACCCGGGGCGACCCCGGACACGGGACTGGCCACCCACCCCCCCGGTCTCCCGACCGTATGGCAACCGCATATGATCCCCCCCCCCTAGCCGACCCAGCATACCACATCCACGGAACGCCCCACCGACACACAGGCCGACTACCTTACCCCCCCCCCCCCTCCAGACCCCACCCGCCGCAGGACCCTAGACCAGGACCAGAAAGGACAGGAACAGACAGACGACAGCGTGGTGTCCCCTGTGGTGTTTTTGTGTGCCGTGTTTTTGTTGGGTGTCCCGTGTGTGGTGATGTGTGACTGTGACCCCCCGGGTGCTGTGTGTGTGTGTGTGTGTGTGTGTGTTACTGTCTATAATGCGCGCGCGCTGCTGTGTTGTTTGTGTGCTGTGTGGGTGTGTGTGTGTGGGGTTGTGACGCAGCGCGCGTCTATCCCAAGACCGCAATAGACAACCTTCTCTCTAATACCCCCTTTTGTCCCCTAGCATCGGCTTGTATGTGTTGCTGCCAGCACTTGTAGGTGAGGCACAAGCTGTTGCTGGGCGGGCGCGTCTGCGCACTGGCGTCGCCCCGAGTGTGTATGTGACAAGTTCAATTACGACCCCCCCCCCCTTTCCCAACCCCACATAACCCCCTGGTTTGTGTGGTTTTGTTTTTTTTTTTTTTTATGTCTTACCTTCCTGCCAAAGGACCACACCATTTTCACCGCACCAAAAAAAACGCTCGCCGGCTAGGGCAGGCAGTGTGGACAGCCCGCTGGCTTGGGCCAGGGAGTGATTCCCTTGGAACAGGGGCACTCACGCCTATCCCCTAATGGAGAGGTAAGAGGCACCCCTGCTACATTTCATGAGGGACAATTGCCACACGGCCACGGGATTAGTCCACGAGATTCTGATCAATGATCAGACGGTTTTTATTCTTCTTTTCATTCTCCTTTGTAAAGCGAACACACACACGAAACAAAAATTAATCAAAAGACCATACTGATTGGATATTCACATTTAAGGGGAAGGGGCCTGTGTGGGGATGTTAGGTGTCAGCGGAGATGGGGTTCAGGTACAAGCGTGCCGGCGGGCGGACGACCCCCCCACCGGCGTTCACTGCCACCCGGGGACCGGGGCGAGGCGGTAGGTAGGCCCCCCCTAACCCGGCGGGGAACCCCCTAGGCCCCCCCCTAGGGGTGGGGGGGAACCCCCCGTCCCCCCGGATCCACCCCGGGGGAGATCATTTCATGGACCACCCCCCCCCCCCCCCCCCCCCCCCTTCCCCCCCCCGGTCCCCCCGGGGGTAGGCGGGGGAGGGCGCCGCCCCGACCGGGAGGAGCTTACGGTTGGCAAAGCCCCACCCCCGTTCTAAAAGCAACTTTAATTCTTTCCCCCCCCTTAATGCCCCCCCCACCGCCGCCCCCCAAGGCCCTCTCCGGACCGGACCACGTTGCCCCTATACCCTGCACACTGGTGGTTT
>JADBJO010008116.1:73019-85519 GCA_016801955.1 Conus betulinus | reverse complement strand
ATGACCTTATTCAATGAAATGCCCACTATCATAGTACAGTGGTAGTGTTGCCCACTTCCAGGCTGTAACGCGTGCGTGGTGTTGTGTGTGTGTGTGTGTGTGTGTGTGTGTGTGTGTGTGTTGGGGCGAGGGGGGGGTGGGGGGGTAGCAAACCAGTGGCTGGGAAGAGTTGCAAACAGGACAGACAGACAGGTGCTTTCACCACACGCGTCGATGACTTTCCACGCTCAGTATGAAGGAGTAGATTTGGGTTGGTGGCGGTCCAAGGGTGACTGACTTAACAGTCACGTGAGGAACATTAAAGAGCCTCGTGTAGTGAGGGCATACTGGTCAGCTGAGAAGTGGCAAGCGGTCAGGCTGTCAGAGAGAGAGAGAGAGAGAGAGAGAGACAAGAGCCAGAGACAGAGAGACAGACAGAGACAGAGACAGATTCGCCAGCGGCATTTTTACCAGGAGGAGGCATCATCTTGTCACATGGGAGGCTGAAGAGGGCGGCTGAAAGGGCGGCAACCGGACAGAGAGAATAAGGTCAGCCGGTATTGATTGTTAGATCGATCCGAGAGCGCTCTGGGCTTTGATCTCTGCACTGTTGTCACTTGTCGTCCTTCATGCTCTAACTGATCCCACCACCACCCCCTCCCCTCCCCCCTCCCCTCCGCCCACTCCTCTCCCGATCGCACCTGCTTGCCTCTGTATTGCCCACCCTGTCGTTATCCCCCCTCTGTCTCGCTGTGTGTGCCCCCCCCCCCCCCCTCTCTCTCTCTCTCTGTCTCTCTCCTATTACTGCATTTTCGATAGGCTAAAGTGTGAAAATGTACAATAATCTCTCTGTCTGTGTGGCTGTGTGTCTGTGTGTCCTGTCTGTGTTTCTGTTTGTCTGTCTGTCTCTGCATGTCTGTCTGTCTGTATCTGTCTGTCTGTCAGTCCTGTCCTTTACCTGTCTGCCTGTCCCTCCGCTATTTTTCTCTCTCTCTCTTTCTGTTCGGAGACTTCAATGTATGTCCTAATGGTCCCCGTTTTCCTCTGCTATTAGCAACACAAAGCACTAAAGCTACAACGCAGCGAACCACGCTTCCTCAATACAGGCCTTCTCCCCATCCCCCTTTTTCCCACCCCCGCCCTCTTCTCCGCCCGCCTAATGCCCTTCAAGACCTTTCATCTGCAAAGGATACTTTTGTATTTCACAATCCAGACAGTCCGCATTTGTAATCTCTAATGCTGTCGCCGCGAACTAGCGTTTGCATTAGTTTTATCTGGTACATAGTATTTTATGTTTTATATGTTTATATATTCATGTAATGTGTTGTGTGTGTGTTAGTGTTACTGTTAGTGTGTGTGTGTGTGTGTGTGTGTGTGTGTGTTGTGGTGTGTGTGTGTGGTGTGTGGCGTGCCTGTGTGCGCATGTGCGCACTTGTGTGTGCGATTGCGAGCATATTGTGTGTGTGTGTGTGTTGTGTGTGTGTGTTCGCGCGCGCTTGTGGTGTTTAAAAGGCCAAGCATAATAAGGAAACACACCATAAATTCTTCTTTGCCAGGACAGGACAAAGAAATTTGAGGGGTAAAGTGGGAGAGGAGAATGGGGGTGTGGGGAGAGGGTGTGAGGGTGAGAGAGGGGGCTGATTGTTTTCATGAGACAGAAAACAGAATATGACGGGAAAACAGAAAGGAACACAAGAGGAACCCAAACAAAAATGTACCTTAGCCCGGAAGCAAGGGAAAGCTGTTTCTGATCCTGGAGAGAGAGAGAGAGAGAGAGAGAGAGAGAGAGAGAGAGAGAGTCAATACTACTCCCCCAGGTCTCATTACCTCCAAAGCCGTTCTTTCCCTGTTTCCCGCTCTGTCAATACGCAGTCCACATCCGGACTGGTCCTGCCACACCGTGCACAGAACAGCACCGCAATGCTTGTTGCGGCCCCACCAGTCTGTTGTTTTTGTTGTTTTGTTGTTTGGGTTGTTGTGCGTTGTGGCGGTTGTTAGTTCTTTAAGTTTTGTATTTCATTGTTTGTCATTGTTTACTATTGTTCCTCTTTTTGGTTATCGTTTTATTTTTATTTGTTTTTGATTTGTTTTGGGTTTTGTTGTGGTTTCGGGGGGAGGGGGGGGCGTTCCTTCACCGTTTTTTTTTGTGTGTGTTTTTTTTGTAGGTGTGTTGTTGCTTATTGTAATATGATTAAAATAAAAATTGTTGTCGCTCTTATCTTGTTTGTTTTGCTTTTCTTGTTGTTTTGGTGACTGCGTATTGTTTTGCTGTCGCTTTGTTGTTTTCCTTGTTTGATGTTGTGTTGTCTCTGTTTCGTTGTTTTTTGTGTTCTGCTTTTTAATCTCTTCGTGCCCCATGCTTTTGCTTATTTTTTTCGCTTGCTGTGGTTGTTTACTGTTATCTTTGTTGTGGTTCGCTGCTTTGCTTTTAATGTGGTGTTCGTGCGCCTTCCTATCCCTGTGCCATCATGCAGGGTCATTAAGCTGACCCACAACATGAAAAAACATAACACACACCCCGTTACACAACCGGGGGGGGTCCCTCTGGGGGGCATTTCTCTCTCTGTCGTTTTAAAACCCCTCCCCCTCCCCCACACGTGGGGGGCGGGCCCCACTTCCACTTTTTTGAGCGGGTCCTGGAAACTCAGGGCCGTCCGCCGTTTTGCAGCGCAGACCCAGTTCTGGGGCCCCGAGGAACGCGAATGAATATCTGTACATCCTGTAAACACAACATGCAAAGGTGAAGGGGTCGGATCATTTCCATCAGGAAGAAACGGGGGTCCAGTTAAGTTTTAGATGCCTACAGTAGCCACGACGTTTTTTTTTTGAAGCATGGAGCCCCCGGATTAGTGGAATGAAAAAAGGTAGTGGGGGGGGGGGAAAGGAGAGGTGAGGTATGGTATTGGTATCTAGCCAAAACTTGTTCTCCGTTTCGTTTATAGAATTAGGTACCGCGTTCCCCCCAAAAAATGTTTGCCCCGAGCGGTGGGAATGTTAAAATGTGAAGGTGGGAGGTGTTGTGGTGGGGTGGGGGGGTTGTTTGGTTGTGGGTGTGGGTTGGTGTTGTTGTGTGTTTTGGTCTGTCTTGTCCCATTTCTTTTTTTTCCTTTTTTACTGTTTAACAGAATACGCACACGTTTTTAAATGCACAACTGGTTTTCTTTTGACCAGCGATGCTCGGAGAACATAAAATCACTGGCCCCCCTTCTGCAGCACGTCCTCCCCCTTGTTAATCCGCCATGACGTTTTTTTTTTCCCTTTGGGCACTAAAAACTCGTTTTTGCACAAGTTTTTTGTCCCCTTTTGAGAACACCGTACGCACGTAATTCGCCCTCATCCCCCATCGATTTCTAATTTGAAAACGTTTTTGATGACAAGCAAATTTGTACTGACCACCTACGTAATCACCAGGGAACTTTTGATTTTTTCTTTTGTTTCTTTCCCTCTCTTCTCTCTCTCTTCTCTCGGGGGTCCCCCCCCCGTCCTCCCTTTTTTTTTTTTTTTTTTAATCTATGATGGTGCAGTGGTGTTTATTTCTACACAAAATTGGCTTACTTTACCCCCTATATATATATTTTTTGTTTTCTATGACGAACACGTAAAAATGGCGTATACGTCCCCTTTAGATCACTTTTTTTTTTTCAAGATAGCTAGACTTACGGTACTTGGAACAGCCACGTACATGGAACAACTAGTTTCTTGAAACATACAATAGACGTTCATATTCCAACTCAGTATCGTTGAAAAGTAGCTATACGCACGTCTTTGGAATACTGGCAATCTTTTTTAAAACAAACAAACACAACAACAAACAAGAGAACCAAACATGTTGACACTATTTTGTATGGAACACTAATTTATTTTTCTTTGAATTTGAAATAAATGATGTTTTCGTCCATGGAAAAAACTGATTTTACTTTTTAGAGATTATACACACACATTCTTTGACATTACCATTCGCCTTTGGAAAACAAAGTAATAATGTGGCAACCTTAGAAGAACACCAAACACACACAAATGTACTGGGGCGTCTTCCCTTAGAACACTGCCATCTTAGAAAAAAATAGTCACGTGCCCCTCCTTTGGAACATTTGGTCTTTGAAAATACATTGGTGTGGTCCTCGGAAAACGTTGGTTTTTCTTTTTTAAAAAAAAAAAAAAAAAAAAAGTGATTTTAGTGATTTGATCATGGGAAACACTTGACCATGGCAAAAAAAAAAAAAAAAAAGTGTGAAACGCCATGCATGCATTTATGTGATGAAGAAACACCATCCATCTTTGAAATATGTAAATCTGCGTCCATGGAAACACTGTTTTCCCTCTGAAAAAACATATGACGTAATGCCACGCGGAACACTGAAATTCTTTGAAAACCGTATTTATGACCATTCGTCTTACTGATACTGGTAATTCTGAAGACCATGGTCCCAGGTCTCCCTCTCTTCTCTCTCTCTTCTCTCGCTCTCACCGTCTCTCTCTGGTCTCATCTCTCTCTCTCTCTATATATATATATATATATATATATATAACACTAACGTCTTTGAAACAATTATGTTGCCGTCCCTGAAAACAAAGAAACAAATGTCTTCGAAGCAGACCGGAATATTTGGAAAAAAAAATACCATAAAAAAATGGCATGAACTGTTCGTTTGGAAACAATGTCCACCTTGGGAAATGTTTTGATGACGTCATTTGACCAATGACGTCTTTGAACATATATGACGTACCACCTTGGAAGAACGGCGTTTTTTTTAGAAAAATGTATTACGAAACGTCCCTTTGGAACTCTTTGGTTGGCCTTGAAAAAGGAAATGTTGGACGTCGTCCGAACACTAGCTCCTGAAAAAAAAAATGTATGATGTATGACTCGCAGCACTGACTTCTTCTTTGACATGTGGGTACCACGTTGGCCCCCCCTTGGTAAGACTTAACTTCTTTGAAAAAATCTGTAACATAAATTTCTTTCTGGGACACTAGTTTCTTTAGAAAAAGTTATGAACGTACTTTTGGAGCGGTCCAGTTTCTGTTTAAAAAAAAAAAAAAAAAAAAAAAAAAAAAACAAAAAAAAAAAAAAAGGACATATGTGCTTGGAACCAAGGCAGATTTGATAGGCTTGATCTACCTTGACTTTGGACACTTTTTTGTGAGGTCCAAATCTAAAACTTAACATGATGTACACATCCTCAGAACTGATTGATTTCTTTCTGTTCCAAATATATGACGTACACGTCCTTAGGAAACACTGTCCCTCTTTGAAAAGCAAATTATGACCTACGCGCATCGGAAAATGAAAAAAAGTGTCTTATCTACGCTAATTGGAAAACTGGGTTGTTCTTTTGAAAAATAGTGTGACGTAAGCCCTGGTTATAATACCATTGTCCTTTATTTACACATGACTTTTTTGTCCTTGGGAATACTATTTGTCTTAAAAATGTATGATGCGTTTTTTTTTTTATTTCGAACTCCTGTTTCTCTTCTGAAATATGTATTACGTATGTTCTTTGGTATGTTTATTATCTTTCGAAAAATGTATGACGCATGTGACTGGAACATTTTCTGTCTTTGAAAAAAATGTAATGACGAGTATGCCCTCGAAATACTATTTGCCTTTGAAAGCTGTAGGACATGCATTTCCTGAGACCCACCGAACCGTCTATCGAACAATATATTAAGTACGTCCCATGGAACATAGAACGACTACCGAATGTGTTTTGAACGTATGGTTCCTCAAAACGCTGGTACTTCTTGAATTAAAAAAAAAAAAAAAAATGACGATAATTCTTACTGTATATAATGTTTACTTTGTCTTTTTTCCTAATAGACATTTTCAAAAGAAACAAAACAAAAACAAAAATTACTGTTCTACCTTATTTAGTTTTCCAGAGATATTGTTAATTAAAGTTTGACACTTCCAAAACATTAGTCAAAATGGCGATTTGAAGCAACTTTGAAGACCTGGAAGCAGCCAAACAACGCAAAACACACAGCTAATTTTTTACAGACTTGCAGACCTCAACATGTACTTACAGTAAAACAAATACGCATACCAATAGGAGACATAGTTTTTTTCTTCAGCAACAAGCCAAAAATGACTATTTTTTACGTTTAAAAAAATGTCACATTTGCACATTGTACCATTTTTGAGGCTCTGTAATTTTAACAAAATTATTTGAGGCTCATATTTCTGTCATTGTTCCAGTGTACTAAATATGTAGTGTAAGTCCAATTTTTTTTTGTAGGCACAAGGGAGTTTCAAAATTAATAAATATGGAGGCTTACTTTTTGCTAAAATGTGCAAAAAGTGCAGCGACGGACCATATTCACAACAAATATACAATAAACTGTCATAACTTTTTTAACCACTCCAGATATTGCCTCAATATTTTTGGTACTGTGATGTATATTGATAATTCCAATAAGTACATGCAATTACATTTTTTTTTTTTGCCTAATATTACCAGTTTTTACTGTTTTCAAAATGGGCCGCCAGATGACCTGAAATGCCATAAGTGTCAAGCATGTGCAAGTCTTGAAGACAAGAATCAATAGAAAGTTGCCTAAAACTTAGTGTTGTCTATCTGGAGATGTGTTTCCTTTCATATGGTCAATAATAAGAATATAAAAACCAGTTTTTACATGTCAGATTATGTAATATTTACCAGATTTTCCCTGTTTTTCACAATGGCCGTTATTTTTCAATTCATATTTTCAGTTAGAAAAAAAAATTTGGAAAAAAATGACCCCAACATGGGGATTTTCATAAAACACTAGGGCCTATGGTAGTTTTGCATTTACTTTTTGAAGTGCACTGAAGTCAAATTCAGTACAGCTTCTTGCTATTATTCTGAGAAAAAAAAAACAACGTTATACCAGCAGAAGAAATGCCACTGCCTCAGCTATTGAAAGTACATATTTGGTGACTTTGAATAATATAGGTCTATACAGCACACTTTTTGATGTCTTTTCCCCTCTGAGGTAGGTTTCATGGTGTGGTAAAGCCTTAATGTATACAAACAGAGCTCTGAAGTCCACATGCTTCTTCATGAGCAAATCCATTGGTTTCAACGTGCCATGTTTCTGCCTGAAGATGGAGATGGGAGCTATGCTGATGTCCTTCCCACAGGCAACACAAAGTTTCTATGGACCTTCCATTTGTCTGCAACTTTGGGCCAAGCAAATGCTGTCTTCCTAATGCTGCATTTCTCCATGAAATTGATTTTACCCACTTCTGGAGAGATGACTTCAGCAACTTCACCAATGTAGAGTTCGTCATCGTAATGGAAGGCAACCAAATCTCCCAACTTGCCAAACTGGCACTTGGTGAAAGACGGCTGGTGTCATCACCGTGTGGATTTGCACAGTTGAAAGATTCAGGAGACGGGCTTTGAGCGGCACCCTGAAGTCTCTGGGGTTTCTTTGTGGATGGTAGAGCAGGACCATGGCCACAATGACAACCAGCGTTTTCCTTGAGGGGGGAGAGAAGCAGGAGCAAGATCTGAAGGATTTGGAGAATGTGGTGCTGAATGATTTACTTCAACAGCTGTAGCAAGGTTGGAAGTTGGCTGCAGCAGCAGGAGATACACAATCATCCGCAGGAGGAACAGCAGGACGACAATTTCCAGGGTGTCTGCCACTAGCAGGACATGTAGCTGAAGCAGGATTGGAGGTGATACGCACAGAAATTTTCTGCTAAAAAGCTTTCGAGTCTGGCACTCAGCACCTGGACTGTACCCCCATAATGCAGGAGTGGAGATTTTTTTTCAAAGAACCACCCTGTGGTACTGAATGTCAGCTCATAGTGCTGCAGCCTGATCTTTGCGTGTGCGATACATGAGCAGCAAACGGTTGACATCAGCTGCAGTGCAGCATGGTCCCCTATGAACTTGCATCTGCCTGACTATTTCATTGATCTTTGATTAGTTCTTCGAGCCTGTGCTTCTTCTTTTTTTCTGCCGTTTTCTTCCAGAATAATACTTTTCCGCTAATACTGCCTTCTCTGCCTGGACATGCTGCTTCCGAAGCTGAGGAGCCTTTTCAGCAGAGAGGCGAAGAAGATCACTTTTTTCCTGCTCATTTTTTGCTGCTGAACCATACAGAGATGGGGTTTGTTTTCTCTTCATCATATTGATGGTGCTATGGGTGTCTTTCTTCGATGTATGTAGTATCACCAAGTCAGTTGCTACCCCCCACCCCTCCATAGCACAGACACACAACACATTGTTGATATATTATGTGCGCTCATGAAAAACAAAAAAACAGACAAAAAAGGTGTGTGTGTGTGTGTGTTGTGTTGTGTGTGCGCGCGTGTGTGTATGTGTGTGTGTGCTTGCACATGCATGCATGCACTTCACATATAGGATATTATGAATTCACATTAGAAAACAGGAAGAGGTGTATGTGTAAATATGTTTGTGCATGCTTATTTGAGCATGTGGGTGTCTGCCTTTATGTGCCAGCCTGTGTGTGTGTGTGTGTGTGTGTGTGTGTGTGTGTGTGTGTAATTTTCAACCAGACTAAAAATGCATTTTGATTGCATAAAACAGGATCCCATCTTGATATAAATTTTGAAACATTACATTGATAGTATATGGTAGACATTAAGAATCATCATTTTCAATATTCCCTTAACAGGAGAGAATATTCCTCAGATAATTAAAATTGGTTACAGGCCTTCTCAGCACTAGTGAAAAAAAGAATATTACAACTTCACATTGATTACAGACTTTTTGTCCGCATTTGTATAAAAAATTAACGGGGCTTATACAATGAAAATTGTGTTTATATGGGTCCATCATTAATAGCAATTAGGGAATTTTCATCGAGTTTAGTTGTTCGAAAACATTTTTCTTCTTCGAAACTTGAAGCGATCGTGTTTGTCGAACGACCAGATTGAAGTGAGTTAGTTCCCTTTAAGTTTTTTTCATCGGCAAAAACACGATTGTTTCACTTTTTCTTTGTTTTTTCAACACCTAAACCACAAATGTCAAAAGTGAAAAAAATACAATAGTAAGTTAAAACATCAAACTATGATGACTAAAATCACGAATGTTAAGAATGTCATTTATACGTAAACTTTGTAAAAAAAATAAGTGACTGAAACCCAATTTTCTGTCAAGTGAGGAATTTGTACTTCGGCATTCACTTCTCAACTAACTTTTTTCGATAATATTTCTTAATCTATTGAAAATAAATAGTGTAGAATGACAATAATATGCCAAAACATCATTTCTGTGCAATATGTTGTGATTCTTACGGATTTCCTTGCGAAATTTCTCAAGATTTTTGTTCTTCGAAGTTCGAGTGGGTATTATCCATGTTTCGTTTCGAAGGCACATGCGCAGGCGACAATTTGGTCCACGGGTCCACTCATTTTGATTGGCTGAATTGACTAGGACAGGCAATAACACATTAACCTTGTACCTCAATCGAAAGGGTACGGTCTATACTTCATTATGAGTACAGGAATCATGTGTCTATGATCGTTTTTTTATCCGAAAATTCGCCAAAATTGCCGGAAATTTTTTACTAAAACTTCGTCCCGTATTTTCATTTTTACATATTTAAATTTCCCCTCTGACAGTAAAATTCTACATTAAATTCCCTTTATTTTGGTACCCCATATGGCCATGTGCGTTGTCTGTACTCTTTAATGTTTTGGTAGAAAGTGCACCTATGTCAAAGTTGACTTGACCGAAAATGGCCGCGAGCGCCGGACGCGTGACGGAAGTACGCGGATCACACACCTCATTCTCTCTTAAGTATTTATTTCTTCACAAAACATTCATACTTCAAATAACACTCATTCAAAAGAGGAAATGTTGAACTTTAGTTTGACACATTGTTCAAACCACACATGCAAGAACATGAACATAATGGTGCGTGGAAAAATGAGCAAAATCGATGTGCCAGTAGCAGTTGTTATCAGAGCGCTGCTTTGGCTGCCACTACCTACTTTTTAAGAGCCGGTAGGACTTGCAACTCGCCACCACTGGCTTCTATGAATTCTGTGTGTCACTTTGCATCATGCGGAATGAATGACGCACGTTTCTGCACCTCTGGTTTCCATGAGATCATAATTATGACCTGCTTCTCTACAACATATCCATTCCCCTTGGATGGTAAATGGTGCATTTTGTTTTCTATAGAAACCCAATAGCTTGCAGCATTTTTTTTTTTCTCCATGTTAGCATTGGCTTGAATGGAGACAGTAAAAAGATTTTTTTCTCTTGGTAAATCACATGCTGCAAAAGATAAACGAACTTTTCTCTACCCAAAACAAACAAAAGACTGAAACTCTTGGGGAAAACCCCCCAGGAAACTTCATAAAGATGTTGACTCCTTAAAAATTCTCTCGCTTTTCCAGGTGACTGAATTACAAAAACAAGCCACAAGAGGTTAAATCGTATTTATAAATCATCAGCGGGGAGAAAAACAAGTGAATTTGAACGATTTTTTTTTTTTCGTCATTATAAAAATGAACCCAACGATTTGTCCCAGAAAGGAAAGAAAAGTCTGGTATAAATGACAATGTGCGAGGTTAAAAACATGTAAAAAGCTTTTTTTCCACGTCGCCAATCATCACGGCACAGTGCAAATGTAAATGATATTTACCTTCGGGCGATTCAATCTTTTTTCGCGCCTGTAGTAGCATTATGCCATAATATGATAGATAAACCACGGCTTGCCCGCAATGTCCCCTGCGCATGGGCACGAACCGCTATCCGGCTTCCGGATTAGAACTTCCAATTGGCGGACGAGACCAGCGGCTACTCGGTCCCGGACAGCAGAAAGTGGTATTTACAAAAGCAAGGAAGAAGAAACGAAGAAGAAAAAAAAGTAAAGAAAAGGGAAGAACAAATACACTAGAAAAAAAAAGCAACATTGGAAAGAAATCAATTAAGAAACACTCTGTGGTCTTGCGTCTCTTTGTGGTTCATCAAGCCTAATAACGACTCTAAAGATCAAAAACACGTCGCCATGTCTCCTTTTTCGTGCATGTAAACTAGTTAAAAAAAAAAAAAAAAAAAAAAATTATAAAACATGTTCTGATTTCTTCGCTAAATCTCTCGCTTACAGCAGCACAAAATCTCATGTTCACTTTTATCGCGTCATCTCTAGCCAGCAGTATTACAATATATCATGATTATTTCTTCCCAGAATCTCACAGTAGTACGGTAATAAATATTTACTTTCGTTTACTAAGCATCCCGCCTCCAGTGGCGCAGTAACTCTTCTTTTTGTTTTGCAAAATACACGCCTGCAAGGTGACTCATGCTTATTTTTCTTTGCTAAGTCACTCACGGCAGTAGCTTTGTGACACATGTTTCTTTTTTCGCCGTAAAAAAAAAAAATCTCAATGGTACAGTAATGCATAGTTTACTTTCCTCGTTAAATCTCACTACTGAAGTTTTACAGTAACTCATGTTTACATGTTTTGCTAAACCTCTTACCTGCAATAGAACAGTAATTCGTGTTTTCTGTCTTGTGCAAAATCTTGATATAAAGATTGTACAATAAGTCATGTTTACTTTCTTTGCCTTCTTTTCTTTCACTATGGTAACTTACATCGTTTCTTGACCAAAGTAACTCATGTGTAATTTCTTTGCCAAATACTATTTTTTCTGAAAATAGAACAGTAACCCATGTTCACTCACTTTTACTAAAGCTCTTAGTTGCAACAAAACTATTTCTAGTGAAAAAAAATTGGCAAAGAAACTGTGTTTTCTTTGTTTGCTAAATCCCTCATTAGAAATGGTACAATGACTCACTTTCACTGTCTTTGCCAAATTCTGTCGGAAAATAGCGGTGTGTCTCATGTATACTTTTTTTTTGCCACACCTCTCTTGAAACAGAAAAAAAAAACCCTCTAGTGTTTTACTGTCTTTGCTAAATCTGCAATAGCGCAGTACAGTACTTCACGTTTACTGTCTTTGCCGAATCACTCCCTGAAAATAGTATGGGGACGCACATTTACTTTCTTTCTCAGGTATCACACTAGAGAAAAGTTACGGTTACTCACGATTACTTATCTTCTTAAATCTCTTGCCTGTTATACAGCACACTGACTCAAGTTTTTTTTTTTTTCTCTCTTTTCCCAAAATCCATCTCACGTTTCACTCTCTTTGTCAAACCTCGCTCTGAGCATTGTAGGGTAACTCATGTTTGTTTTATTTATCTCTATCTGAAGATAATTCAGTTCTGATCAAATGGTAATTTCTTTCCTTGCTATATCTCTCTTCTGAAATAATGCAATAACACACGTTTGCTTTAATCTTTTTTTTTTTTTAAATTTAATACAGTAACTCGCTTACTTTTTTGTGACTAAATCTCTGGAAATAATACAGAAACTCACGTTTACAACCTGTGCTAAAATTCTCTCTCTCAAAAAACAGTACAATACTTCTTTTTTGTGTGCGCGCTAAACATCCAAAAAGTCGAACACCCATGCTTTTTTTCCTCCCTCTCTGTTTAAAAAGTGTGCTCATGGTGGGGACTGGTTAAAATCGAGGAGTGGTACCCAT
>JADBJO010008116.1:55519-70519 GCA_016801955.1 Conus betulinus | reverse complement strand
AAGAAGATCTACCCGAAAAGCCAGAGCGAATCATCGGGGCGGTATCTACCTGCTTTGAAGTGAGCTGACATCGGGTCTCTGTCACCTGTAAACCTCTGAACGAGATAATTGTTTGTTTGGAGGTGAGGTGACTTTACCTCGAGAGTAGATCTGCCGAACGACCTATTCAGAAATCCCAAAGACATTACTGGTTGTTATGAACTGAGTTGATATAGTCTGACGATCTGCAGGTTAAGTCAACCAGAACTTAAAGTGAGACATTCAGTTGTTTGGGAACAAGGTTTACTTCGGTCATGCATTGCCAGTAGACTTACCGGAACTTTTAGTGAAAACACTTAGTCGCCTGGAGTAAGTTGAACTCGCTGTGAATTACCAGTAAATTTACCCGACGTTTCAGTGAGACATAGTTGTTTAGAACTGAGTTTACCCCGGCTGTGGATCACCAGTAAACGAATCACAAGTTTCAGTGAGTTATATGGCCGTTTGGGAGTACGTTTACCTCGGTCATAAATCCACCAGTGAACCTCCCGAACTCTTGATGAGACACCTGACTGTTTTGAAGTAAGTTTACCTCGGTTTTATTGCTCTGCCATAGCGAGGCAGACAGGTAAAGCGTTCCGGGTCTCTTTTCAGCCCCCAGATGAATGGCAGGTAGCATAGTCACAGTTGTCGAAACACACAGCATTTGTCATGCCTAGTGATGGCTTCGTATTGACAACATCAAAGTATGACCATGTGTAGGCGGCAAAGAACCATTTCAAACATTTTGGTTTGTGCTCCTTTTCCTTTCATGCGATTAATTTGTCGAGCAAAGAAAAGTCAACAATCAGGAACGACGTTGTTGTAAGCTATACGAAGATATAGAGAGAGGCCCGTAGTCAAATAGAGAAAAAAAAAAAAAAAAAAAAAACAACAAAAAAAAACACTGTCCTCAACTGCCGAGCAAATCAGCTGGGAGCAATCCTGCACCACCCTTTGGATGCTGGGCTGTGTTTTACATAGGGTGCAGGCACGCGCATTAAGACACCAAGGACATAACTGCTCCCTGGCAGTTGCCATTGTGTAATGGCATCTTCATGATGTGACACGACAGAACCTCCACGGGAGCAGCCCTGGGTGTTTTCAACTTTTGCAGCTGAGAGTCGGGGACTGACTGTTGATAACTGCACGGAAAAGGTACACACATTGCCATCAGGCGTTTCATTATTGTGCTATCGCATTCGTCAAATACCGTTTTTTCGGTGGTGAAACAGGCAGATATCCGTTACATAGAAAATCAATTATAAGATGTATCAAATATTGGATAAGAACAACCAAGTTAACAATATCAAGTCTGTGTTACACGCATACGAAATGCTGCTGATGCAAGGAGAGGAGGGTAAACAGAACTCGGTACTTTAGATCAATAAAACTTTGACAGAGCATGGATCTGGAATCGTTTGGATGTGCCAGGATGTAGGTTACGAACATGGTCTTATATTTGAATTTGAAGACAGATGAATAGAGTCATATAAACGAAACGAAACTGGGCTTAGGAAAATGGAAAGTAATGATAAATATAACTGATTCTTTCCGGTGAAATCATTATTTCAAACAGAAATATATATATATATATATATATATATATATATATATATATATATATATATATATATATATATATATATGAGAGGTTTCGTCCATATGCGAATAAGATCTGGGTTAGTACAAATGCCTCCATTGTTTCCCCCCCCCCCCCCCCTGCCCCTGCCCCTATGTGTGGTCATGCTCCGATGGATGAGAGTCATTTCGTTTTCAAGTGCAGGGGCTACGATGACTGGAAAAAAGACCACCCCCCCAAAAAACAAACAAACAAACAAACAAACAAAAAAAAACAGAAAACGAAAACTAAAAACAATGTCTTGTTTCAAATTAAAGAAGTAGACAGGAAGGACAGAATCAAAACCTTAAAGTCTGAGCGTGATGATATCATTGTGTCTCTTGCAAGCTTTATATTGGAGACAGGATCTCTGTAGGAAAAGAAAACTATTGACGAGTCAGTGTATGAAAAGGGATTAAGTGTTTAATGTGTACTTTGTGCCTACCAGTTTCAGAACCTTGTGGGGGGTGTAAACCTAAAAAAAAAAATGAGGACAAAATACTGACTTAATGTTACACGTGGATGATCATGTTGATACGCAGAAGTGCTGTATGGGTGTGTGTGTGTGTGTGTGTGTGTGTGTGTGTGTGTGTGTGTGTTGTGTGTGTGTGTGTGTGTGTGTGTGTGTGTGTGTGTGTGTGTGTGTGTGTGTGTGCAATTGATTATTTGTAGGGAATTGATGTTTGGAAAAAACAAACAAACAAACCACCAAAGCTCTTTAGATTAAAAAAAGATGATAGATCACCAAGAAAAATGTGTCCTGAAAAAAAAGATATTCACGTTCTTGAAAGATCCATCATTTAATTTCACACACACACACACAGACACACACACACACACACACACACACAGACACACACACACACACACACACACACACACACGCGCGCACACACACACACACACACACACACACACACACACACACACACACACACACACACACACACACAGCACCATGCGCAAACATTAAAATTGCTACATAAAGAAGGCTGGTCTGCCATATTTTGACCATCAAGGTGCGAACAGTACATTAATAGACATGATTTCTGCTTTATTGCACAAATAATTTTTTTGCAAGTCACATGTTCGAGAGAACAAGCGACATGACAGAACTGAAAACAGGGGAAAGAACGCAAAAGAACTACAGTAGCAAAGAAAGACGGACAAAGGGCGGTGACATTGTATTCCTCCTGTATTTCAAGATAAAAATTCACCAAGAATGTGTTGGTGCACACACTGTCAAGCGGTGTCATCTTACCTTTCTGATTTTTCTCAGATACGTCAGTGGCTGTATATTGGATGAATATTTGTTGTGCGCGCAGTTCTCTAGCGTCGTTGGTAAGCAGATATTTCCACACCAATTTGACGACAGACAAACAAAGACAAAAGTAATTGTAGCTTCAACAGTTTGTCAAGGTTTGGTGGATTGGCAGAAGAAGAAAAAAAATACACGTTTTCCCTTTTCTCCTCCGACGAAAGAAAACATTGTACACACATTTAGATTCAAAATTCTCATCGTCATCGATCTGCATTAGAAAATATCGGATTCTCTGGCCCTTCATGCTCTGCTGCCGTTGTGACCCTCAATTTCTAGTTCTTCTGCACGTCTATGGCCCAGATGAATTCGTGCTGAGATCGTCAGTGGCCACAAGTTATGGGGACAGTCGGTGGACAGACGTGGTGACGCTCTCCAGAGGGTTACGCGAGTTAGCAATGGTTGTCGTTAGCGGTGGGCTTAGGGTGTTGTCCCGCGAACGTTGCGTCAGAACAGGCACCACTGAACATGACCGAAGTACTCGGCAGTACTGCAGTTTCTCCTCTGGTGGGTTGCCTCACAAAGACTTGATATTGACTGTGCCCTGAGGATTGCCGGTGCAGGGGGTCGAGGCAGGATAACCTAGGAAGTGGCTGTGAAGACGATGTCAGAATGGAAATATAGTCACTGAAGTGGTACATACAAAGTACACACACACACACACACACACACACACACACACACACACACACACACACACACACTCTCTCTCTCTCTCTCTCTCTCTCTCTCTCTCTCTCTCTCTCTCTCTCTCTCTCCTCTAAATGAATGGGCAAAGTCTTGTCATATCATCTGCAGATTAGTGGTCGACTTCTCGTAGATTATTACTAAAAAACAAAATGGATTCTTTAAAAAAAAAAAAAAAATTACACTGCCTCGCGGCCATGATTCTTCTATAACTTTCTCTTAGAGACATAATTTTGTCTACTACTAAGTCATTGAACGACGGACAATGTAGGCAGTATTCGTCCGTGAGAGAGAGAGAGAGAGAGAGAGAGAGAGAGAGAGAGAGAGAGAGAGAGAGAGACAGAGAGAGAGAGAGACACACAGAGAGACAGATAGACAGAGAAGAGAGGAAAAAATTATGGTTGGGAATTACGGAAGTTTTTCTTTGCTTTTAGTCATTTTCGCACACATTTTATTACTTTGTTAGATACGTGTGCATTTCTATGCGTACAACATCTGCGTACACCTTAATATTATGCAAATATTAAATATATGGTGTATTGTAAAAGACAACGACTCAAAAGTAAGTTATTTTTCCCATCCTACTCATCCAATTACCACAACACCTTAATGTCTGAACGCAAGGCGGAAGCAATTTTGGTGGCGCATGCGCAGCATACGAGCATATTTCTAGATGCGGGGTCCCCAACAGACAGCACTGCTTTCAATTTCCAGTCGACATCATCATCATCATCCCATTTAACGCTCCGACTCAGATCAAATGCAACGGTCATATTTGCATGGATCGATACACAGCATTGACTTCTGCACACAGTTCTGTCTTCAAATGCCCGGAGAAAATCGAAGGAAATCGAATAAAGCTGAATGAAACCAAAGAAAGGCGAAGAACACTGAGAAGGAAACCCGAAGAAATCGAGAAGGCGCACATTGCTTTCGTGAATATGAATGGCCGATACCTTATGGAGAAAGAGAGAGAGAGAGAGAGAGAGAGAGAGAGAGAGAGAGAGAGAGATGTGAATGGTGTGTGTGCATGTGTGCGTGCGCGCGCGCGCGCGCGCGCGCGTGTGTGTGTGTGTGTGCGCGCGCTTGCGCTTGTTTGGTCGTATGTATTTATTTAATTTATCCTTTAATCATGAGTATCCACCTTTCCCAACCCTCCGCACTCTCTCTCTCTCTCTCTCTCTCTCTCTCTCTCTCTCTCTGTTGGCTCGCGCCTGGCTCTCGCTCTCTTTCATTCAAACTGACGAGTCAGCATCACATTAATGCTTGAAGAGAGAGAGAGAGAGAGAGAGAGAGAGAGAGAGAGCGGTCTACTCGTACAGACCATAGTCCAAGAATGGGAGATACACAAAGGGAAAATTACAGTCATCTTAACATAAATTACATCATGTAGCTCTGCCCCGTAAATGCCTTGTACAGATACACAACAAACTGTTTTTATAGCGTTTTCATTTCTTGATAACATTAGCAAGATAAATGTTAAAGAGAGTTATCAGTTAGTCCGCCAAACGACAGGGGCAAACACATGACAAGACAATAATAATTCTTTCTAAAATTTGTTTCAGTTTCCGCTTGCAGTCACCTCCCTTGAAATTAGCAAAATAGCCTGGAATTGACAAGATTCTTTACCAAGCTTACTGTGGATAAAAATCTCTGGCCTCTGTCAAACCTGGTCAAAGAGATACACAATACGCCGCTCATTCCGACACCCCGTCCACATCCACAGCTCGGTCGACCCCGCCGCAGCCCCGGCACCGGCAATCCACAGGGAGCAGTCAAAGTCAAGTCGTCATGAGGCAACCCACCGGAGGAGACACTGCACTGCTGCCGAGTCACTTCGGTGGTGTTCAGTGGCGCCTGTTCTGATCTAACATACGCAGGACACCACCTACTAAGCCCCCTACTGACGACAATAATTGCTTAGTCGCGGAGCCGGCGTGAGTGAGCTCTCCCTCCGGAGGGCGCCACCACGTCCGTCCAACGACAGCCCCCCATGGACTCGCCGATACCGGTGACCCCCGACGGAACCAAACCAAGACCACAGACGTGGAGAGGACATCGAAATTGAGGTCACCATGAGAGCAGGGCATGAAGGGCCACAGAATTTGAGATTTTTTTTTTTTTATGCTGATCGATGAGAATGAGGATGATTAAGATGATGCTACGGATTTCCATTTCGGTCTGAGACTACATGACAGGGCTGTACTCTACGCTTCCTTTCATAATATATCCCGGCGTCAACCAGGCCCGAGAGATACAAGCACCTGCAGTGTTGGTCAGGAAATTTGAGCAACACTCTCAAAAACGCATCCATTAAGTGGATGAAACTCGACTGTGTGGTCCCAGTCTTCCCAACTGAGTCCGCAGCAAACTCAACTCTGGGTAGGAGCCGGTCGGGGCAGAAAAACCCCATGACTCTGATGGGATTCGAACCCACGACCTCCCCGCCTGAGTCCGCGCTTCAAATGACGTTCCATATGCACTGACATATAGCCTAGTTGGCAAGCAATGCAAATCATAGACATTCTGTAGAAATCAAATTTATTTCTATTTTTGGATATGCGAACCCCAGTCTTGCCATCCACATCAATCATCTCCCCCCCCCCCCCCCCCCCCCCCCCCCCCCCCCCCCCGAGACTCACGGATAATACCGTCGGCGTTTCCATCACCCCGATTTGGCCAGCCAAAACCAAATCCATACTGATGTCATTACTGTTGTTTGGTCACACAGTTTTTTTTTTTTTTTCTTCGCCTTTTCTTCCAGCCTTAGAACCATTGTGTTCGGCTTTATGGTTAAAAAAAAAAAAAAAAGTACAAGCATAGCTATTTGAGTTATTTTTTTTTATTCAGTACAAATTCACTCGAAACAGAGTTTAGATGAATGAGGAGGCATTTTTTTTTTCTCTCCATAAACAAGATCTTTAGGAGTTTGTTACGAGAATTCAAGAAATTTCTATAATTATAAACTACACAAGTGAATTTTCTCACAATGCATAGCTATAATTCAGCCTTCCCTGCCCCACCTCTCTCTCTCTCTCTCTCTCTGGACTCTAAAGTCTTGGTGCACAGTAAAGCCTAAGATGCTCAAGTAGAGCCTAAGAGAGAGAGAGAGAGAGAGAGAGAGAGAGAGAGAGAGAGAGACAGACAGACAGACAGAAGAGAGAGACAGACAGACAGAGACAGAGTCACAGAGATTGAAAAAACGTGACTGGGGAGAGACGGAAACAGAGATGATGATGATGATGATGATGATGATGATGATGTGTGTGTGTGTGTGTGTTTGAGAGAGAGAGAGAGAGAGAGAGAGAGAGAGAGAGAGAGAGAGAGAGAGAGAGAGAGAGAGATAGAGGAAACAAAAAGAAACATATGTGGCGCAAGAGCGAAGAGAAAAAAAGATAAAAAGAAAAAAGCGGAAAAAAATGAGGAACAAAGACGAGAGAACGGTTGAAAAGGGAAGTAAGAACAGGAAGGCACAAACAAACAAATAAACAAACAAACAAAGCAGAAAAGAGTGAAAATAAAAAAAAGAGTATAGACCAAATAAAAAAAATGTCCGCAATTAACGACAAACTGTCGGTGCTAAAAGTAGCAGACGACAAACCAGATTCCTGAAAATGCCCAGAATTTCGCAAGCGAACTCTCAGAATGATGGCACATCTGAAACACAACAACTCTATATTAGCAATGCAAAACAAGTTATCTTGCTCTCCCTATCCACACCTCTCCTCCGTGTAGATTATAAGCATCCATCTGTCCGTCCGTCAGTGTGTGTGTGTGTGTGTGTGTGTGTGTGTGTGTGTGTGTGTGTGTGTGTGTGTGGTGTGTGTGTCTCTCTCTCTCTCTCTCTCTTTTCAATGATTTTCAAGATAGTTGAATTATTTCATCTTAATGGATTGCGTGTTTTATGGTGTGTGCGACCCCCTTCTCATGGGCAGTGGCCTTCGTGATTACACACCCACGTACGCATCCTCCCCCAACCCCTCCCTCTCTCACCCCTTTCCTCCCCCTGTACCTAAGAGGATCACTCTCTTTCAATAGGCGCGTCTTCATAAAAAATCCACTGAAAGCCCCCCTTCTATCCCCCAACCAACACACATACACTTCACCCCGCCCTTCCCTTCACCCCCCCCCCCCCCCCTCTCTCTCTCTCTCTGCTTCTAGACCTTTATTTCTCTCCCTGATACCCCCCCTCTCTCTTGTCACCATGTTTTTGCTTTTACATTCCACATGCACGAAAGAAAAACAATATTGCTCCTGCACCGGATATGCGGGGCTGTGTGGAGAAATTACCGGATATTGTTTTGTGACGGCCAATACACTCTGGTATTCTTCCACTCCCGAGACGTTGAGAATATTAACCCTTTTTATGTCAAATCCGGGTTTGACACGGCAGCGGTGTTTATGTTGAATTATCGTTTGTGCGTGACGCATTTTTGTTTTCCTTTGTTCAAATTTGTTTTTTGTTATCATCGTTTTATTTTTGTTTTAAAATCTTGTTGGTGTTTATGTCTGAGTTCTGGAGGGGACAATGATGTAGAATAGGTAGTATGTTTGAGACGTATGTCATACGACAGTATTTCCGGGCAAAAACCCATTCCCAAGAGCAGCAGCGTTTGTGTGGTATTGTTATTTGTGTCAGATTCTTTATTTCTTTTTCGTTTACCTTTGCTGATTATCATTTTATTTTTGTTTTACAGTCTTATGTACGATTTTTTTTCTCTGTCTAAATATTCTGGAGCTGATAAACAATGCGTAAATATTATCACAATTAAGATGCGTGTAGAACCCCAATGTTTCCAGGTAAAACACGCAATCTGATGATGGGCAATTACTTAAGAGTAAGGAGCGTTTTGAAGTTGTTTTGATGAAGAGACAGGTCACACAAAGAAATACCCACGGTAAACCCTCACAATTTTTTGAGCAGTTTATGCTGCACGCCTAGTGCCAAATATGAACTATTTTTTAGCAAGGTACACTGAACTGGGTATGGATGGCTGTTTCAGCATCAACATTTTGCCCACATTTCTTGTAGTCTTGGAATCAGTCTGTTCAAAAAGAACCCATAATCATGCCTAAAATTGAATCGGGTCTGTCCCGTTCTCGTTTGCCACTTGATTTCCACGCGAGCCACAGTCACGTGTCTACGATCAGCGCTGTTCACTGGTTCATGATGCAGAAGTACGAGAAGCGCAGTTCTCCAAATTAGAGCTCGCCGTTGAAACGAGGGCATGCGGGAAACAGCTTTGAAACCTTTTTTTTTTTTCTTTAAAGAAAAAAAAGGACATATGTCGTAGGGACCTGCAAGGGAACGCTGTGCCGTTTGCTTGTTTTCATACGAAACATGGTTTCACGGAAGCCGTGTGACAAAGCCAAGGATTATGTCACACGGTAAGTGATTTCACGTGGAACATCAGCTTCGCAAAAAGTCCACGAACTGCAGAGCAGTGATTATTTGGTAAAGGTCAGACAGACGGAACCACAGGGAACACGGTGCTGCAGGTTTACTTTGGCACGAAACGCAACGTGGTGACTCTGTGTGACATTGCCCTTAGTTTTTGAGGAATGTCACGGCAAAAATCGATGTTGATCTCCCCTTGTGGGCTTTTCAGCGCTGAAAAAAAAAAAAAAAAAAGCTGCATATATGCCGGTTGTTGTTTTTTTTTTTTTTTTTTTGCATTTACGGAATGTTCTTGAACTTCTTGAACAGAGGTTACCTTTTGTATCCCTAGAACTTTTTTTTAGAACTTTAGTCAGATGACATCATTCCATGCAAAACTGGGTTATAGAGATGCTACAAACAGGCACGCTATCTTTTTCAAATGCTGATTACGATTTTTCATTGGGCAAAGGGGCACGCTTGGCTCGGCCATCTCCTCCTCAGGTATTCCAGTGTGTGCTGGATGTTTTTGTCTTTGCAGATCCCTCAGAATGCTTACCATGGATTAACGACCTGTGGCGTGTGTATTGCATCTTGTGTGCGCGTATCTACTATACATAATGAACAGTTTCAGGCGTTAGCAAGTTTGCACATTTTGTTGATCCGGGTGATCGAAGTTTACATTTGTGCTGCCAGACTGCCCAATAAAGGGAACAAATTACAATACAGATGCAACGCGTTTCAAGGTCTTCCCATGCCCGAAATCAACAAACCAGAACAAGCAAAAAAGGTAGGGAAAAAAAGGAAATAAGGTACGAAATAAATAAGGAACAAAAAATGTAGGAAATCAATAAGGAAGGAAAAAGATAGGGAAAAAGGGAGGAAAATAGTAGTAAATAAACAACGAAGGAAAAAGTAGGAAATGAATCAGGTAGGAAACATGCAGGGGAAAAAGGTGGGAAAAGGTGAGAAAATAAATAAGGAAGGAAAAGGGTAGGAAACAAGCAAGGCAGGAAAAATGTAAGAAATAAATCAGGGAGGAAAAAAGGTAGGAAATATATAAGGAAGGGAAAAGGTCGTGAGAAAAAAGGAAGGGAAAAGGTAGAAAAATAAATAAGGGAGGAAAAAGATAGTGAAGAAAAGGAGGATAAGGGTAGGAAACAAGCAAGGCAGGAAAAATGTAAGAAATAAATCAGGGAGGAAAAGGTAGGGAAATATAAGGAAGGGAAAGGTCGTTGGAAAAAGGAAGGGAAAAGGTAGAAAATAATAAGGAGGAAAAAGATAGTGAAGAAAAGGAGGATAAGGGTAGAAATAGATAAGAGGGAAAAGGTAGGGGAAAAGACAAGAAAAGATAAGGAGGAAAAACAAATGAATGAAAACATAAGAGCGGAAGAAAACATTGGAGAAGGGAACGGAAAGTGAGATAAAAGAGGGAGGATGAAAACGAGCAAGGACGAAGGAAGAAGGAAGAAAGGAAGAGAACTGGGGAGGAAGGGAAAAAAATGAAGACAGAAGAGAATAAAAGCAGGAAGCAAAGAAGGGTGAAAGGGAAGAAAACACCCGAGAAGGAAAAACAAAGAGGGGGAGTAGGAATCAGGGAGAAAGAAAGAAAGGAGGGGGGAAAAAAAAAAGAACAAGTGAGGAAAGAAAACGCAGGAAGGAAGGGAACAGGCTGGAAGGAAAGAAGGAAGAATAGAAAGGAAAAGGAAAAAAAACAAAAACAAAAATGAAAAAGAATGGGAAGTTAGAGAAGAATAACATTGGAAGGTAAAGGGGAATGAATGGGGGAAAGAGGAAAAAAAGAGGGAAAAGGGTGATGCAAGGAATAAAGATGGGACGGAGACAAAAAAAAAGGGAATAGGGGTGAAAGAAAAGAGGAAGGAAGTATGGGAACAATTCAAAAAAAAAAAAAAAAAAAAAAAAAAAAAAAAAAAACAGCAAGAAGGGAAGAAAAACTTTAAGGGAGGAAAGAAGGAATGTAAAGAGAGTAAAAAAGAAGAGAATACGTGAAGGTATGAAGGAAGGACAGAAGAACGGAGGAATAGAAGGATGGACAGAATTTTGATCGAAATGAGGAACCAAAAATGAAATAAGGAAGGAAGGAAAGAAGGGAGGAATAAAGGTGAAAAGAAGGTAGACTGCATGAAAAAAAAAAAGCGAAAGAAAGGGACAAACGAAAAAAAAAAAATGAAAAAGAGACGAAGCGTCGAACAAATAAACGAGGGAAGGAAGAGAAGAAGGAAACCTAGGAAGCAAAACAAGCAAACAAAACAACAAACAAACAAAAACTACCACCAACAACAAAACAACAAAAACAACGAAACAGCGAATGTTGGCGGGGAAGAAACTACGGAGCGAGAGAAGACAAGAATGAATCCCCCCTCCCCTCCCCCTCCCCGAAAGAAAGGAACTACGAGAAAGGAACAGAAAACGAAGTCAGGATGACAAGATGGAACGAAGGAAAGAAAACAAGCAGGAAAGATGTAGAGAAAAAACAAGGGAACGATCGAAGTAGGGATCAAAAGAAGAAGTGAAACGAGGAAGATACGAAGGTTTGAATTTTGGATCAACTGCAGTGAGAAGGAGATTCATGAGTGACAAATGAGCCAGCAAGCCAGCAAGTGAGCGAGCCAGTAAACAAGAAAGCAAGTGAAATTAATTGGGAGTGCACAAGCCATTGCGCGTGTGGCAGCCTGCAATGATCAAATTTGTCGGGCTCAATTTCAGGCGGTAATTTGCGTGTCAGCGTTCACCCACCACACCCTCCGTCCCTCCCTCCCTGCTCACTTCGCTAAGTGTTCTACAGAGCCAGAATTGGGTTCTTGCTTATTGATTTGTTTTCATCTGTTTTCACGTGGTGGTTTTCTCACTTTGTGTGTGTTTTTTTTCGTTGTTACTTCGCTAAAGTACGCTACTCTGTACGCATTGTCTTTGTGTCTATTTTCACACCGCTGAGGTATCATTGTCAGCCGATTTGTACCCCCCCCCCCCCCCCCCCTCCCCACCCCCGTCTTCTACCTTGTTGAAGTATTCTAGTATGTCGACATTGATTTGTTACTTTCGATGGAGTATCTGTTCTGCCTAAACCGTCGCTTTGTTTGTTATACTTGCTTACACTCATCTGTACTCATCGTCGAAGTATTCTGGTTTTTCAGCATTATTCGTATGTTTCTGCTTCGCATACGCTTTTTAAAAAAGAGAAAATCTGTCAACGTTCTCTCGTTTTTGTTGGGTGGTTTTCACTTTCCTGAAATATTCTAGCCTATCATTCTTGTCCCCCTTTTTTTTTGCTTGTTTTTATTACTTTGTTTTGATTCTGCGAACGTTTCTAGTCTTCCAATATAATTTTTTTGTCTGTTTCTCTGACTCAAGTGAGTGTGCTAGTCGATCAATATCGTCTTTGCTTATTTGTTTGACTTCATCTAAGATTTCTTGCTCTTAGGCATTATTTCTTCTTGTTTGTATATTTGTTGAGGTTTTTTTTTTCTTTTTTTTTGTTAGATTTTTTTTTTTTTTTTTTTTTTTACTTCGCTTAAAATTTTTAGCGTGCAAACAGTGTCTCTCTTTGTTTTTCTTCGCTGAAGCTTTTACAGTTTCTGTAAAAAGTGTCTTTTCTTTCTTTGTTTTACTTCGCGAAAGTAATCTCTTCTGTCAGCATCTCTCTTTATCTGTTCATTGAAGATTTTCAATTTGCGAACGTCATTCGTTTGTTCGTTTAAACCTCAGAGAAGCGCTGGTTGTCTATCAATTCTTTTTTTTTTTTGTTTGTTTTGTTTTAAACTTTGCTGAAGATTTCCGCTCTACCAGTATTGTCTCTTTCTTGTTTCCGCTGGCTGAAGTTTTTTGTTTGTCAACATTGTCTCTTTGTTTGTATGACTTTACAGACAGCTTTCTAGTCTATCAATATTGTCTTTTTTGTTTATTTCTGTGACTTAAATGATGTTTTCTAGTTGTATTCATAGTCTCTTTGGTCGTTTGTTTTAGCTTATTGACGTGTTTCTAGTTGCCAACATTATCTCTTTGTCTTTATCTCACTGGCGTTTCTAGTCTGTGTACAACGTCTCTTTGTTTGATTGTCTTTACTTCACTGGCGTTTCTAGTCTCTGTACAACGTCTCTTTGTTTGATTATCTTTACTTCACTGACGTTTTCTAGTCAGTTAAAACTGTCTCTTTGTTTGTTTGACTTCGCTACAATTTCTAGTATGTCAACATTATCTCTCAATTTGCCTTCGCTACAGTTTCTAGTCTCTCGCCATTATGTCTCAGTTTGACTTCGCTACAGCTTCTAGTCTGTCATCATTATCTTTCTATTTGGCCGCTACAGTTTCTAGCCTGTCATCATTATCTTTCTATTTGGCCGCTACAGTTTCTAGTCTGTCATTATTATCTTTCTATTTGACTTCGCTACAGTTTTCTAGTCTGTCGACAGTGTCCCCTTTGTTTTACATCACTTAAATTTTTATATCTGTCAACATCGTCCCTTTGTTTTATTTAACTGAGTATTCATTATCTCAATGTTGTGTCTGCTTTGTTTAGTTTGTTTCGCCGAACTTTGCTGGTCTGCAAAATGGTCTCTGCTTTTCTTTTCTTTCTTTTTTTTTTCTTCGCATCGTTTGCTTTTTTCAGTTCATTGAAGTTTTCTGTCTGTTAAATTGTATCTTTCTTTTTTTGTTGTTGTTGTTGTTGTACTCGGCCGAAGTTTTGTCGGCGGCCGACACTTGCTCTTTGTTTTCTTGTTTGAGTTCAAGTATGTTTTCTGGTCTATCAGCATTGTCTGTTTGCTTGTCTATCAAATCTGCCTCTTTATTGTTTTCTTGCTTTAGTTCATTGAAGTTTGCTAGTCTGCCAACACTGTCTGTTCGTTTTCATAATAGTGTCTCTTTGCTGTTTTCCTGTTTGAGTTCAAGTACGTTCTCAAGTCTGTCAACTTGTTTGTCGGTCTGTTTTCTTGTTTAAGCTCAAGTAAGTTTTTTTAATCTGTCCACATTGACTCTTTAATGTTTTTTTTTTTGTTCTTTCCTCTTTTTTTTTCCCTTTTTTTCAACCTTAGTTAAGTTTTCAAGTTCGTAAACATTCTCTCTCTCTCTCTCTCTCTCTCTCTCTCTCTCTCTCTCTCTCTCTCTCCTCTCTCCCCAGTCCATTATATGTGGCTGTTGATTTGTTTGACGTCACCAAAAATGTCTAGTCTATCAATGTTGTCTCTTTTGTTTTGAAAACGTCGCTAAAGGTTTTCTAGTCTGTCAACCATTTCTAAAATTGTCCCCCCCCCCCCATTTTTGTGTGTGTGTGTGTGTGTGCACTTTCGGAATGAAAAAAAAAAGTATATATAAATAAAATAAAGCGGGTACATAAACAGAGCGGGATGGTCATCGCCATTCTACATGCCTTATTGCTATCCACCCTAGATGTGTCAGTAAATGAATGAAAATTAACATTATCTCCTCCTTTTTTCGTTGTGTTTATTGCGCTACAGTAATCCGGTATGTCAACATCGGGTCTTAAACATTTTTTTTTTTCTTCTTTCATTTATTGGATTCACGGCAGTATTGTAGTGTATCAGCCATGGTGCCTTTCTTCATATCATTATCTTTACTTCACAAGAAGTAGTTTTGTCTGTTTGTTCCTGTCCTTTTTCTTCGTTCTTCATTCTCCTCTTCCTTTCCCCTCTTTTCTTTTCGTTCTCTTTTTTTTCTTTCTCTCTTCCCCTCTTTTCTTCGTTCTTATCCTCTCCTTCTTTCCCTCCCGCTCTTATGCTCTTCTTTCTTCCGTTCGTTCCTTGTTTCCCTCCTCTTCCCCTCACTCTCTCTCTTCCTCCCATTCCCCCCTTTCTTTTTCATCTCTTTTCCTCCTGCTCCTCTCATCTTCTTTTTTTTCGTTCCTCCTCTTCTTCTTTCTCCCTCTTTCCCCCCTCTCGTCCTCCCTCTTCTCTCTTTCCCTCTCCTTCCTTCCCTTCCACGTCCTCTCCCTCTTCTTTTTCT
>JADBJO010008116.1:40000-54392 GCA_016801955.1 Conus betulinus | reverse complement strand
GTCGGGGTGCCCATCATGTTTGAGTGTCCCCTGTGGACTGTAACAACCTAATTAACACAGTGACAGCCCGATAAAGTAACATATGACGAGTGAAAGATACATGCACTACACAGAATTTTGCGCGCGCGCGCGCGCACACACACACACACACACACACAATGATATCCACATCAGAATGTTTGCGAAATGTAAACAATCGAAACTGTTCATGTCTTCTAATATCGTTTTCGAAAGACTATTGTACATATGTAAATTTGACAGTGTAGATTGTGTTTGTATATATACATTGAACTATTACGTAGTGGGGGGAAATAAGCGCAGGGTTTACAGTTTTTCCATCATTATATAATGACTTGGCAAAGATTAAAATTGAGAGTGAAAAAAAACGATTGAAGATGAGTAAATGAGACAATGTATACCATACATATGAAACCCTTTCACTAGCTGCATGAGGAACTATCGTAATCTCTCTCGAAGGCAGATCTATATCTCTCTCGAATGCTCCTATATGGTATCGTCCTGTCATCTGGAATCGACTTTACCCAAGGGTTTCGAAAAAGATCCAACAGCACCCCCAAAGCAGCCAGCGAAAGGTAGTAGAATTAAACAAAACGAAAGTGTGGAGAGAAAAAAAGTTGTTGAAAACTAAAAACATTACGCAAACAGTATAAAATGTAAGGGACAATCTTTGAGCCTATGCTTGAGGATCCATTTAAGGATGCAAGGGAGATCAAAAGATATGGAACAGTCTGAGTGGTCAGCTCTGCTGTTCAATACCCCAAGCATTGTCAGCGGCTAAGAATTGTGCAGAACAACCTTTCCTTGGATCTCCTAAGAGATGCAATCACCCACTGATTGACCAAACAATATAATGCTGAACAATTAAGTAGTGGGGAAAACAGTGCAGGTTAACATTCTTCCATCTATATATATATATATATATATATATATATAATATATATATGATATATATATATTCTGTTAAAAAGGATGATAAAAGGAAGTTTTTAAAAAACCACAGATCTGTTTCGAGCCAGCGCTCTCGTCAGATCTGACGAGAGCGCTGGCTCGAACAGATCTGTTGGTTTTTTAAAACTTCCTTTTATCATCCTTTTTTAACAGATGTTGCTCCCCAAGGGGTTGAGCACTTCAGATTTTTATTAGGCGTTTTAGCAATCTTTTTGATATAGATATATATAGATATATAATATATATGTATATCTATATATATATCTATATATATGGATTTGATTGGATTACTGTATCAGTTAGATGTTGTTGATGGCTTGCATGTACCTTTCTTTTAGGCACGTCTTTTTGCAGTTCACGGACACAGATTGCTGTGCCTTTTATTCTTTCGGGATTATGCGATTGATTTTGTGTATATTCATTGTACACCAACAAAATCTTTCTTACACTTTGTGTTTGACTACACACTCCTGACGATACAGGTCCCCCCCCCCCCCCCCCCCCCCCCCACCCCCTACAAACCCTTACCCCTCACAGAGTCTGCCCAGTCTCCTCCCTCAGCGGATGATATGGATCTTCCAACACCCCACACCCCTTACAGAGAACCCTGGTGTGAAAGGAATGTCGTGGGAGACATCTGGTAAAGGTGAAGCCTGTAAGTAGAAAAGAATGCGACGAATGCTGACCGTTGAACAAGAGCAATGTTTTATTATAGATGCAAACGGCCGTAGAACTGGAGTTCCTTCCTCTGCAAGTGGGACCGATATGGGATGGCCGTCGACGTAAGCGATGGTCATGACTTCCTTGGAGGACTGTTTCTGTTCTGCCCTGCCGAGCTACGTTCTCCACACAGAGCATTCCCCGACATATACAAGAGTTCTTCCGCCCCCTCACCCTAACAATGAGAACAACAACAAGAACAACAACAAGAACAAGAACAACAACAACAACAACAACAACAACAACAACAACACACACCACACACACACACACACACACACACACACACACACACACACCACACACACCGCACGCACGCACACACGTGCACACAAATGCAGACTCACTTGCATTCCGGAAGAAAACCAGAACATTTCGAACAATTTTTTCAGATTCTCTCTTCTTCTTCTTCTCTTTCCCGTCCTCCTCCTCCTCTTCCTCTTGTTCTTGTTCTTCTTCTTCTTCTTCTTCTTGCATACAAGGCATTGTTCACCGATCTCTGTATAACACTTCCATAATTTGTATGAGATATTTAGTGACGGTGAAAATCTGAACATGGAATGGCGCGTGCCAGCCTATTTCTGAAGTATTCCTTCCCAAATATTATCAACACATATTCTGTTTACTACTGCCTAACTTACAGCTGTGGTTCTAGCACTGAAGATGATCGCTATCGCTCAGTCTACAACAAGGAACTGATTTTCTCTGAGTCGCTGTCAGCTTTGGAGGCCATGGCTGGCCGTAATCTCCATTATCCTGAACTTCTAACTAAAACATCAACAACTTTTTACCTCTTTGAAAGCAAAAGTTCATAACATTGTTCTTGGTTGGGTTCCTGGTCATGTTGGCATTAGTGAAAATGAAATGGGTTGACCGTTTGGGTCCAGGATTGCCACAACGAAGAACTGTCCCCCCACATATCTAGTCCCCTACTGAGATTTGAAACCGAAGGTTAAGGATTATGTCAGAGACCTCTGGCAAGAGGACTGGAATACATAGACGGATGACAAAACTTTTTTCCAGATACGCGCAAACCTAAAAAAGTTCTCTCATCTTTCTCTGGTGGTCGCAGAGTAAAACAGTTTTTATGCCGGCTGCACTCTGGCCATTTGTTTTTATAACTCATCCGTGTCTGTTAAAAGAGTGAAGAAGCTCCACGTTTGCGTCCTGCGTGATGAACGTCTCAGCATTAGACACATTCTAATTGAAGGTAGAGAGCTACATAACATCAGACATAAACACTTTACAGTAAACTCAATCAAGACCTGATTCCGCGATGTTCTTCCGGATTTGATTTTTGAGGTTTTGAAAGAATCATTGTTTTCAAGAAGATCTGATTTTAACTTGACAATGACAGACTCTTTCTTGAGGGTCGTTTTGATGTCCAAGAAATAGTGGTGTTGAGTTTTAAACTTTGCATTTCAATTCTGTCACTTTGTTCTGTTATTCTTTTTTAAATGGTGTTTCAGCCTGATATGGCTTTTGAGGTCGGCAGGGCGTAAAGGAACATGATTTAATTCTTCTCTTCTTCTTTCTTCTTCTCTTCCTTCTTCCTCCTCCTCCTCCTCCTCGCTCTTCCTCTTCTTCTTCTTCTCACTTTTCCTCATGACGTTTCTTTTTTTCCCTCCCAGTCCGTCTTTCCCCCCCGCACCATCCTCTTCTTTCTCATTTCTACATCCTCCACTCTTCTTTTCTTCAGTTTTTTTTTTTTTCTTCCCCTCATTCTCTTCGTTCTCCGGGGTCCCCTGTCTCGTTGCTTTAATCGTTTTAGACCCAAGTCAACATCAGCTCAGACACTGAAGCTGTGTTTCTATAGGATGAACAATTTATCTAGTCTTGTCAAGACATCGTAGAAAACGCCTCCTGCTTGCTATTCCGCTACCCAAGCAATTGGAATCATCTGTAATTTGGAAGGGAGAGAGAGAGAGAGAGAGAGAGAGAGAGAGAGAGAGAGAGAGAGAGAGATAAAGAGAGAGAGAGAGAGAGAGATGGAGGGGAGAGATAAACAGAGAAGAAGACATCTATTTGAATACAGTTAACGAAAACCGTATTGCCTTGCGTGGATTGTTGATTCCTTTTCCTGTGCTTTTTTTTTGGGTTACACCTTTTTTTGTTTGGTTCCATTTCCCTTTTCTTTCCCTTTTTTTTTTTTTTTTTTTTTTTGGGGGGGGGTTGGGGTGGGGGGGGGGGGGATCATGTGGATGAACTGTGCCTCTGACTTCCGTCGTCCCTGTCTTTCAATCCCACCGTCAGTTTTTTTTTTTTTTTCAATCCCGTACTTTTTCCTTCTTTTTCCTCCGTTCCCGTCATTAGATTCCTACGATTGTTCATCTTTCTGTCTTCTGTTCTTTGTTTTTCTTTTTTCTCTTCTTCCTTGCTTCTCCTCCGCCCCCAGGCCTTCTCCTCCCTTTTTTTTTTTTCCTACCGTCCTCACCCTTCCTATCCTGTCTGTGCACATGTTTTATTCATTATCTTGCTTTCCTTCTCTGCTCTCTTTCTTTTCCTCCCCCCCCCCCCCCCCCCCCCCCCCCCCCCCCCCCCCTTCCATTTCTGTCCATCGTCCCTATGCGTGTTGTGTAAGACCGCGCATACTGGCATTTTTTTCGTTTAAATGACTCGGCTGTTTGTAGTCTGATGCTCGGCTTGGAATTAGCCCATACAAAAGTGCAAAGGCCAAAGTCTCAAATACAGTGGCATCACCCCTCTTCTCCCTCTTCTCCCTTTCTCTAACTCTTTCCCAGCTCTCCCCCCTTCCGAAATGTGCTTTTTCCAACCTTTGGTTCCTCCCCCCCCCCCCTAACCCCCCCTCCTTACCCAATGCTCCCCCTCCCTCCTCCAAATGTTCCCCCTTTCCTCCTCCTTTTTCCTCCTCCCCCCCCCCCCCCCCCCCCCTCCTCCCTTCCCATTCCTCCCCCCCCCGCACCCCCCCCCCTCACCACCCCCCCTGTTTTTCAAACGCACGCACACGTACACTCCGCGCTTGCACAAGATTGCGCTCACATCCACCCACCCACACATACACACACACACACACACACACACACACATCACGCGCTCACTTCACACACCAACGCGGCATACAGAGAGAGAGAGACGAGAGAGAAGAGAGAGAGAGAGAGAAACCTAACTCACGACTCACCACATAACCACACCACAGAGAAGAAGAAAACAATTTTTTATCATTCATGTTTTGACCTAGTGAGCAACACTGATTCAGCGACGTACAACACACACACACACCACACCACACACACACACACACACACACATACACACACACCGTCACTAAATGTTTGACGACAAAAAACAGATGACGTCATGTGAAGGCTCAACCCTAAACACGCCTGACATGGGAAATCATTTTACAGTTTCGTCATTGTTTGATGCGACTCACAAACAAGGAAATAGTCATGGAATCAACATTGATGAACATGTTTGAAAAAAAGAAAAAACTCAAAGAGATGATCATTCATGAAAATTTGTGATTATTTGGTTTTGTATGCCTGTTTTTCAACGCAGCAACGAACATATCCTGTTTTCAACGCAGCACGAACATATGTACATCTGCGTCGCAGCCGTCATTTAGATAATGACTAGATTTCCCACTCACAGTTCTAACAAATCAATCAAGCATTAAAGTCAATAAACCTTATCAGACAACGAAACGGACGATCGATCCACCATGAACTGTACGATTGATTGTCTAATCCATCAATCAATGAGTCACAGAATCTGCTGAAGAATAGTTTTAATGATTTATTTCGACCCGCACGAATAGGTTTAAGCGGTATCTGAGCGTGTCTGCCTGCCAGAGACAGACACAGGCCAGTATGGTGAAGAGTCACAAGGATTAACTTGGTAATAATCAATGGCTGCTAAAAAAAAAATAAATAAAACTCAGTGTGATACAAGCAGAGGAGAGAAATCCACTTTGTCAATACGACAGTAAACTGCTACGCAACTAAACTGGAATATCAGACCTTCAGAATCAAACTACGTTCACATGTGTTCATTTTGGCAGTAAAATGCTTTTAAAAGCTTCGGACACCTCATCAATCTTGTCAGCAAAATGCTACTCAGCCCGTGTAGATATATACACCAATTTCATTTGATTGATCTGACGGTGAATTGCTCGTATCAACATAGGAAGGAATTCTACTTTCATTTATATGACTGACATCTGGTAGTAAATGAAACATGTATAGAGGAAAAATAAGACACGAATTCTGCTGAATTAATCGAACACTAAATGGCTACTGATCTGAATGATCATAGACGTCGGAAAGGATTCCACTAACGGTAAATGGCTACGGAATTAAACTAGTAGACAAACAAGAAGAAATCGCATGAATACCAGTTTAGACACATCAACGAACCGTACTTCACAGGGGGAAGGGGATAGGAAAGGGAACATGGAGAAGGGGGAAGTGAGGGACGGACTTACGATTGTATTATGTGCTTCGATAATAATGATAATGACAAAAACAGCAAGCAACAACAAAACAACAGCAAAGAACAACAGCAATAACAACAACAGCAACAGCAGTAACAGTAACGATAATATAATAATAATAATAATGATATTGAGAAATACTGATAATATTAATAACAATAATAATGATAATAATGATAGTAATAATGATGATAACAATAACAATGATTATGATTTATAAAATGATCACAAACAACACACAATAATAATTATAAATTATGATGACAATAATAATAATAATAGATGATGATGATGATGACAAAAATAATGATAATAATAATAGTGATGATAATAGAAAATAAGTAAACGCCTCCCCCACCCCTCCTTCCACCACTCACACACACACATCCACGCACATAGTCTTGCTCTAGGCTAGACTCGAACCTGCAGTAATAATGTACCACAAACTAGGGAGTCAACCACTGTACCAAAAACTGTTGCAGGGCCGTTTTGTGGCCACGATGTCCCCAAAGAGAAAGTGACCAGCAGTAATTCGACCAGTAGAATTTACACTGACCACAGACTTGTGATACTCATTTGGCACACGGAAGACTACAATCAGAGCTTAATCCGAAGCGCCTCTGGGCACACACACACACACACACCACACACACACACACACCACACACACGCGTGCATGCCTGTCGCGGGTAAACATCATGCACAGCCTTCCATCATGGGAATCTAATGGATGTGAAAGAATCTTGAGATTCAACAACGAGAGAGAGAAAGAGAGAGAGAAAGAGAGAGAGAGAGAAGAGAGAGAGAGAGAGAGATGTTGTAAATGATACACAATATAGCCCATAACTTCTCAGTTGTCCAGGTTTATCATCATAAACTGATATGGGACTGTTGCCCTTTACGCCCCCCTCCCCCACCTATCCACCCCCCCCCCCCCCCCCCCCCCCCCCACCCCCCACCGACAACAACCGGGTCTCCTTATAAGACAGACGAAAATGAAAATGATGCCGTTGAAAAGCGATGTCACCCCTACGGTGAATTTATTCCTTCCAGCGAATTATCGTCTTTCTTTCAACCTCGTATCGAGGTTGAATGTTGAAAATGCCGACCATTCCATGCGCCAATTCGTGAGACAAAGACTACTCTTGGTGCATGGGGAAAAAATATCGGTGCACAGTGAGAAAAAACCAGATGTCCTATCTGTGTGCCTCTTTTTCCTTTAACAGAACATTCATCTTGTTTGTAGTGAAGATGAGATAAATTCAAAATAACGAGGCTGAATCAGAGACGAAGAAGTTGAAAACAATCGTCTGTGTTGCTCTTCTGGCCTGTCTTTTGTTATCAACACATGAGAAAAAACGTAATCAGCGACGTAATTTGGTGAATTCTTGATACCCCCTCACGATTGTATGTATTAAAACGTTAATTTCACATCTGTCGCAATAGCCGTTTGAAAAAAGGGACATAACTCCTATGATGAAGCTGTACCGCCAAAAAGAACTGTGGATTCTGTTCAAAGTGTCTCACCAGTTTGCGGATAAAGTTTCGGTCTTCTTTACATGCTTTTTCTTTGGCATTTTTTTAAACAGGGCGATAGGGAGAATGCAGACCTCCACTACGGTCACACAGTCGTCTTCACTCGAGGTCACCCTGACGTTTAATCCGCTCCCTCTCGAATCCACGGTACATTCGCTTCACGTATCTTCAAAAACACTCATCGATCCAACAAAACGGTATAACCTGCTTGAATTCTAATCACACTCTCTGCTACACTCTAGTCTTCAGCCCCCCCCCCCCCCAGATTTTCCCCCAGTCCCCCCCCCCCCCCCCCCCACCCCCCCCCCCCCCCCCCCGCCCCCCCGTATAGTTACTAAATATCACCGCCTCTTTATTCTTTTTTTTCTCTCTATGAATGCTGGCCACTAAATCCGGTCCACATCCAGTTTTCCGTCTAATAAGCCTGGATTCATCTTGTGACTTTCGTGCGTTATTCTTGAGATATGTACAATAACATCCTTTAAAAAGCTCATTATACAATGCTAAAGAGCTGGAAGGAGATCTATTCTTTGATTTGGTACCCGCACGAAAATTTCATGGGTTTCTGTTCGGACCGTATTGCTTTTCTTCACTTTTTCTAAAACAAAAATTTGGTTGAAACCGGCACTGAAGTTTTGAGGTCACCGTGCTGACAGACAAAGTAAGGGAGACACCAGAAGACACGGGTGAAAGCATTTCTACCCTTAACATATCAATCCTTGGGGAAAAGATCTGACAAATGGTTTTCATTCCCGAAGTATCTGAAAGACAGGCACACTGGGCAGACAGAAACAGAAAAACTTACGTATCGTGTAGTACACACATGCACTCAGATGTCGTCTTCCGTGGCTTCATAGGTAGATGTTTTTCATCAACTTCATCTCACAATATAATAAACCAGTTGAAATTTAAGAGTGAAAAAAAAAGAGTAGCACAGATTTCAGCAGAAGGTAAGACCAGACATTTAAGTTGGATTATCTCAGCAGCATATTGAACGTGTGGTCTTTCATTATCAAACACAGCAGTTCAAGGTAAGTGAGTAAGTATAACTGGTAGCCAACCAATCCCGTTTTTTTTTTTTTGCCAGACGTTTTATTTCTTAACTGCCAAATTTCCACGTTCGTCAAATTTCCCTTCGAAATAGTTCTTTCGAATGAAACTAAAAACCGTGATTCCGTGTGTGAAGGCACGCATAAAACATCTGGCACACACCTAAAATCCCATCACCAACTTTCGAAAGGGAAAGCGAGTTGGGCTTTGGTATGGATGACACGTTACATATAGCATGCATCCTGCCGTGAGAAATGGAAAGAATAAAGGAAGTAAGGAAACTGTGAACGATAATGACTGGATGATACGGGAAACGACTGAATTATGCGCCAGTGGCAGCTCTTCAGTCGGCACTACCCAGGTAGGCAGCCCGTTGTGTAAAACGAGTGTGGATTGTTGTAAAGCGCTTAGAGCTTGGTGTCTAGCCGTGAATAGGCGCTATTTCAGTATCATAACACTAATAATAACAATAATAGCATAATAAGTTGTCGCCGGAGCTCCGTTAAATTTAACAGCGTTTTAACAGAGTTCTGCAAAATAGTGTGTCCCCTGAGATCAGTAGATTGGTGTCTGTTGAACGTGTCAGAGATAGACACATTGTCACTGTCCTTCGAATGAGACTAGTCCTTCGAATGAGTCTATAAAACGAGATTTCCGTGTGTGAACGCCACGCATAACATCTGCATCTTGCACACACGTAAAATCCCGTCCCACCAACTTTCGGAAGAGAAGGCCAGTTTGGCCGTTGATATGGATAACACGTTACACAATAGCATGCACCTTGCGTAAGCAATGAAAAAAATGAATGAAGTAAGGAAACTGAGTGAACGATATTGAATGGTATGGACTGGATGACACGAGAAACGACTGAATAAAAGCGCCAGCTGCAGCTCTTCAGTCGGCACTTCTCAGGCAGACAGCCCGTTGTGTAAACGAGTGTGGGATTTTAAAGCGCTTAGAGCTGGTCTCTAGCCGAGAATAGGCGCTATATAAGTATTCATTATGATCATGATAATGCTGTGCGACTCCAAGCAGCGGATCCGTATCAACGTTTCAGCGTTGATTTGTTGACATCATTGTCATTGATTTTGTTGACATTATTTCATTGATTTGTTGACATTATTGTCATTGATTTGTTAACATTATTGTCATTGATTTGTTGTTGACATTATTGTCATTGATTTGTTAACATTATTGGCATCAATGGCAGTTTCATGATTTGGACAGTTTGTGTCGTGCTATCAAAAAATAACGTCCGACCTTTCTTTTCAATCATTCATTCATTCATCATTCATTCACTCCCTTTTCTATTCATTTTTTTCTTCCGTCCTTCTTACTTCAATTCTGTTCCACTTGTCTTTCTTTCTTTTTTTTCTTTCTTTTCTTTTCTTATCTTTCTTATCTTTCTTCTTTCTTTCTTCTTTCTTATTATTTCTCTCTCTCTCTCCCTCTCTCTCCTCTCTTCTTTCTAGTTGCTTGGTTTTTCCAGAGTCGCAAACTGTCAGAGACCTTAGCTAACTAAGCAAGGCAGCTGGAATTCCAAGGCTTTATAGCATTATAGCTGGAGTGAAGCGGAAAAACGAAGGAAACAGTCATTTCGTTCTGAGCTATACAGGTCCCATCTCTGCCGAGTGTTCACACAAAGCGGAGAGCTCCTAATCAGCGAATCTGTGCATCGTTGGAAACCACGCTGAAGACGTATTAGCTGGATGGCTGAGCGCATAAGGGAATGACTGTGAATTTCTCTTTGAAGAAGAGGGTGAAAAAGGGAAAATGACCTGTTACACACTAGTCCATTAAGAGCGATCCCCTATGCCTTCTTATTGTCGTGTTATATCATCATCATCATCATCATCATCATCATCATCATCGTCATCATCGTCGTCATCAATCGTCGTCGTCGTCGCCGCCCGCCGCCGTCGTCATCGTTGTCATCGTACGTCATCGTCATTCATCATCATCATCATCGCAGACATCGTCGTCATTGTCGTCGTCGTCATGCTCATGAGCATCATCATCGTCGTTGTCTTCAACGTCATCAAAACAGCAACGCGTACATTCAACTTCGAAGTCTACAACCCTGTTGGGGAAAAACAACAACAAAGAAAACACAGAAACAAAAAGACAATCGAATCCGTTGATTTTCACTTAATGAATTAATCAATCAATCGATAAATCAATTGATTACAAATTCGGTCACTAGGAATTCAATTTTTGAAAGTTGATATTGACATTATGATTTACACTCCACTCTGTCCGCTTGACATTTAATGCCCTCTTTGCAACCCCCGTGTTGGCGTCATGTCAAAGGAGGGAGAACAAAAAAAAAAACGCAGAGAAAACAACAAACAACAACAAACAACAACACATACAAATACATATGAGCCCAATTCATACATACACAATGTAATTGTTACAGTACATGGGTACAATCCATGGTTTCACATCAAGAACAAGCGTACCTGAGAATAAGCAAAAGTACAAGTATATATATCAAGGCACAATAATCATAAGAACAGAGCCAAGTATGTAGATTTGACTGAAATGGTGATCAACTGTTTGACAGAGAGAGAGAGAGAGAGAGAGAGAGAGAGAAGGCGAGAGAGGAGACGAGAGGGAGAGACTGGAGAGAGAGAGAGAGAGAGAGAGGTTCTTAATTATTAATGAAAAGTTCTGGGAAGAAGGAGGACACAAAAAAAACAAAGACAAACAAAACACCCGAACAAACAAACACAAAAATCACGTCCGTCAAATGAAGTTTTAAACTCAAAGAAAAACAAACACAGCGCTAAGGTATTCATCAAAGAACTTGCTACTTTTCAGTAGATCTTGTTAGCCTCTGTGTATCCATTTCTATGGTATCTGTTACTAAACATTATTATCCGCCTCGCACTGAAAAACGCTTTCTCATATGTGGGAAAAAAAAAGATACTCTGTCAGCTTGTACATAAAACTCTTCATCGGAAAAGATACATCGCGCTTTGTAAACCCAGTATGGGGACTAATTTTGTTACCACTTCATCAGCTTGTATTGTAAATGCTACATGAATCGTTCATAACACATCAGCTTTTTGTCACAAACTTGTTTGGTAGTTTGCATTAGAAAATACTAGATCAGCTTGTTTTTTGTACGAGAAACATTAGCTTCAGGTACCAGTAATACGTCAGCTTAGGCTGTAAAAACAGTTACATTTGATGTAAGCAAAAATTCATCAGCTTGTATCGAAAATAGTAAAATCTGCATCATTTTGAACGATAGACCTCATCAACGTCAGTTGGTATTGCAACTGTCAATCACCAACCTTTACTGTCAACAGCTAGCATAATATTATGTTGATGTAGGCAATACCTCTCCGCGTTGTAGTGTAATTTAAATAAAAATAACAGCAACCTGCTTTTTCTGTAAGTAATGGCTGTATTAGGGGAGGAGGGGGGGAGCGAGGGGGGCGAGTGGGGGGGGGGGGGGGTTGGTGTCATGACGTTATTAAGTAGTTAGCTTCCTTTCCTTCTAACAAATTCAACAAGCCGGTTTGTTTAATCAATATACAAATTTGATAATGTTCTCGTCTAAAATCTGTTGGATGATTGCGAGAATAAGTAAACAGTGTAGTCATTCTAAAGCCATGGTCATCTAGGTCCACAACATTGCTTTCAAACTGACGTAGACCAGAAGATACAGGACGTTTCTCTCAACTGTTAAGTTCAAAGCAAACTGAAGAAGGAAGGAAGAGAAGGAGGAGTAGGGAATATTCAGAAGAAAGAAGAGGAGAAATTAGATGGAAGAGAGGAGAAAGATGGAGATGGGCAAGAAAAAGACAAAATGGAAGAAGAAGAAGAAGAAGAAGAAGAAAGAAGAATGCAAATTAAAAAAGAAAAAGGAAAAAAAAAAAAAAGCGAAAACAAAAGAAACTGGTGCTCAACGTCCTTCAGTCGGACGCCGCTGTGGCCAGAGCAACATCGAGACGGCCGATCAGCGCAAGATGACGCCAAGCAGAATGACGACAAAGATGACGATGACGGAGGATCTGACGTCACTCACGCCGCGGCTCACTTGCGGCTCGTCGCCTCTGTGCCCGTAATCTGCGCACGTAGAAGGGTAGAAATGATGAAACATTATGACCTCAGCACACTGGCGCACGGGCCGCCAGCACACCACCACCACCGCCACCAACTCACCCGCCTATCCACTTACCTATTCAGCTACACACACACACACACACACACATCTCTCTCTCTCTCTCTCTCTCTCTCTCTCTCTCTCTCTCTCTCTCTCTCTCTCAATCTATTGAATCATCTATGCATATGTATATAAAAACAAAACACACATAAACACAGCCACATTTGCGCATGAGCTAACATGATCTCTCTCTCTCTCTCTCTCTCTCTCTCTCTCTCTCTCTCTCTCTCTCTATCTCTCTCTGTGTCTCTGTCTCTGTCTCTCTCTCTCTCTCTCTCTCTGTCCGTCCGTCTGTCTATCTGTCTGTCTCTGTCTCTCTCTCTCCGTTTTACAGAAACCAACTAAGCAATCCGAAAAAGAAGCTGACAGATTATGTCTAGAAGTAAATCTAGATAAGACTAATATTACGGTTTTGCGTAAAGGGAATCTCGGAATAAAGGAAAAAATGGATATGAGGGAAACGAAGAAATAAGAATAACAAACACATACAAATACTCAGGCTTCATATTTACAATAAAATTAAGTATGAGTGCTGCCTTTTTGGGCATGAGCAGAAAAGGTAAAATAGGCGTTACTGAAATTAAAAAATCACTAAGGAAACTACGTACATTTGATCCTTTCCTATTCTGGAAGCTTTTTGATACTCAGATTGAGCCCTTATTGGCTTACGCAGCAGAAATATGGGGGTTTAGAAGATACAGGGTTAATAGAAAAAGTACAAACTTTTGCCATTAAACGATTCCAGGCTGTACCACTACACTCTTCAAACAAAATGAGTTACGGAGAAACAGGAAGATATCCATTGTTTGTTCGAACAGCAGTAAAATGTGTTAAATACTGGTTGCGACTGGTAAGACTACCAACTAATAGAATATGTAGGCAAGCCTATGATATTTTGTTAATACAATGAGAAACAGGCAAATACAGCTGGGCATCAAAAGTTAGGAACACTCTAACAGAAAATGGTTTTGGGATAGTATGGTTGTGTCAAGCTGTTGGCACCCGAGGAGGGGTTTATATCAGAATTTAAGGAAAGACTTGTTTCGTGTTACAAACAAAACTGGCATTCTGAAATTGAAGATAATGGTAAATATGAGTAGTATCGTTCTTTTGAAATTAGGTTTGAAGCGGAAAGGTATCTGTCTTTAATAACGAACAAAAAATGAGAGAAGATCTGGTAAAGTTTAGATTAAGAGTGCATGGTCTAGGCGCTGCAAAACACACTTTATGACCAGTGAACGAAGTGCCGACTGCCCAATGTGCGGTCACAGTAATGAAGATGAAGTGCACTTTCTTTTCCAGTGTTGTTTCTTTTCAGATATTCGCCGAAAATATTCATTTTTCAATATGACCCATATCGAACCAACAGTAAGTGGTAAAATAAACTTTTGTCAACAAATGACATTGTTGCCCTTGCTAAATATGTAACTGAAGCTACCAAGTTTCAAAACGGAGTGACTGAGGGCGGAAAATGGAGCAAAACCCAG
>JADBJO010008116.1:27500-35000 GCA_016801955.1 Conus betulinus | reverse complement strand
TCCGTGGTCACTGTAGAGAAGATTTCGAAATATCGGTATCTGACCAGGAGTTATATTGTTAGTGAGTTTCCTCCCGATTGGAGATTGTCTCCCGCTTCGGAGACTACAAGCTTGCTGAAGGTTCATTTTGAGAAGCCTTTATTATTCCCCATTCACCCACTCAAGCACATACTGTCAGTTAGGCAGAGTTATCTACCACTGCAGATATGAAGGCTTATCACCCCCTTTTTTGTGCAATCTAAGACATAAGAGCAAGCTTTGTTTATAATTCAATATTTCTTGCAGTCATTGCAACACCAAGCTGCTCTGTAATATGCTGGAATGGTGCTCGGTACTTATCCTTGGATATTATTAGTTTATTATATATATATATATATATATATATATATATATATATATATAACAATTTAAAATAGAGGTTAAAATGAAGGCTTAAAAACCTACAAATTTGTTTCAAGCCGAAGAGCTCTCCTCAGGATACAAACTGGGGGCGCCGCGGTGTTATATAGGTTGTGTGGGGGCGTGAGAGCACTGTACGTGTGGCACGTGGCTTGTAGTTTTTTTTTTTTTTTTTTTTTAATCTTTTTGGGGCGTGTTCAGGAGGGACGTGCCACGGGATGGTGCATTGACAAGGATTTCCATTTATGCCTGCAATTGTTTATCATTTCTACGTTAGAGTTCAGGGATGCTAGATGGGGTTTACATAATATCAGCCACTTTTCTGTAGTACATAGATTGCATTTTTTAGAGAAATGTTGTTGTATGGTGTTGCTCTTTTTATAATTTTCCATGATATGTTGTAATCTATTTTCTTATCTTGGTACACAATATTATTGTAGAGACATTTGTTATTCAGAGGGCACTGGTCTCTTTTCTGTGCAATTACAAGATGTCCTTTCGTCACCCTCTTTGGTTGTATTGCTTTTGGTTTTATTGGAAGAATCAATTATATTTTTAAGGTTGGGCATACACGAGTATGATAGCTTGATGGTGTTTTTATTGAATATTTTAGATAGTACATGTTCCTTTGGCAATGATGTTGTAAGGATTCTGAAGAATTCTTTTCCTACGTTAGTTTTTTGTTCTTCCATCATATGGAGGGTTATATCATATAATCTTTCTTTTCCTATTTTTCTTATTGCTGTTCATGTTGTTATCTGGGTTGTATTGTAATTTGTAGTTGAGGCCACTTTTATTCAGCGCCTCTTGGTATTCGGCTCTGCACTGTTAAATGCTTTCTTATTGCATGACAGTTTAGACAGTCTTTTGTTTATACCATTATGTATGGTTTTTTAGAATGGTGGGTGATGGTTTACTTTTAATGTCTACGTAGGCAGGTGTGTCATTAGGTTTTTTTGTATGGTTTGTATGTATGATCCTTGAGGTCTAATGTTATGTCTAAATAATTTACTATTTTTGTTAGCTTCTACTGTAATTTTTAGGTTATGGCTTTGGAAAATTTTACAAAGTTCTTTCTTCTTGTTTCCAATGATTTCTGGTTTATTTTGTAGCATGGCAAGGCCCATCATCTCTGTATAAGCCAACCTGTTTACCAAGTGTTTTCTGTATATGAGACAACATGAAGAGTCCAACTAATTCACAGGTTTCAGCTCCATCATAAGATCCCATCATGACGTCGAATGTGGAGTTTTTTTGCTTTTTTTTTTTTTTAATCCAAGTTTCATTAACCCTTCATTTAAACCCTATTTTAAATTGTTATGTCGCTGCCTGCTTGGTTGAGCACTTTTAACACTCTGAGTGGCCTTTTAATCCTAATTATATATATATATATATATATATATATATATTATTGGCAGACACTGTGACAAGAGCTAGTCAATGGGAACAACAACAACAACAACAACAACAACAACAACAACAGCAACAACAAAGATCTTTGACAGACTGTCATTGTGGATCTCAGTTATGTAAAAGACCTGTTCGCTGTCTCTTTCTCTCTCTCTCTGTCTCAAGCACATTGGCACATACACACCCGAACCAATAAAAGACACTCTCCCCCCCACATACACGCGCGCGCGCACATACACACACATACACAATACACTGGTAATTTCAGGACATGCTACGTCTTCCACTGACCATGTTTGTCGGAGACGGGCCGGCCACAGTGCTGCTTGAGCATGTCATCATAGCCGTCGATTTGGGCCTCAGGGTATTGATGGTGGACTCTGGAATGCTCTGGGTCCGGCGACAGTCCTGCATGGCTTCTCTGAAGCAGTGGATGGCATCCTGCACAGACCTGTCCACACCGACACACAGCAAGACAAATATACACTGATCAATCAACAGCAACACAAATACACACTGATCAATCCACAGCAACACAAAATATACACGATCAATCCACAGCAAACACAAATATCACACTGATCAATCCACAGCAACACAAATACACACTGACCAATCCACAGCAACACAAATATACACTGATCAATCCACAGCAAGACAAAATATACACTGATCAATCCACATCAACACAAATACACACGGATCAATCCACAGCAACACAAAGATACACTGATCAATCCACAGCAACACAAATATACACTGACCAATCCACAGCAACACAAATACACACTGATCAATCCACGGCAACACAAAGATACACTGATCAATCCACAGCAAGTGCACATATAGGTATGGCCAAGAAAAAAAGGCACACATAAAAACACGTTGACGTACACATATAAAATAGCAAATATGTAAAGATTCAACGCCCAATTTGAGCCTGATTTGAGAAGATAAGTGATTTTTTCGTTCTCGTTGTCCTGAACGTTGTTGATCTTGTTTGAAGACAAAGCGATCACGTGTTTTTTGTCTTGTAATTTGGTTGTCCATGTTAACTGGCGGATTTACTATAAATTCATTTTTTGAAATAGCAGTTATGCGCATAAAGGATGTTTAAATTATGGAGTTACCACTGGAAAACGTAGCACGCAATAAGGCTTAACGAATCGGAGAAGTTACATATTGCTCTAGGTTCCGCATGTGTTGCACTAGTGTTGGCATGAATTGTATCAACGTTCGAATGTACTGCATTAGGGAAGGCACGTGCTGCATTAGGTTTGCTATGCATGGCATCAGGATTATGTACTGCATTAGCCATGATATGTACTGCATCAGACTTAACTGGATTAGGGTATATATGTAGTATGTTGGGGTTGGTATTGCACTAGGATTGCTGTGTAATGTTACGGCATTGTATATATGGCATTAGGACTGATCTCTATTGCATAAGTGTTGGTAAATTGTATAAGGGTTTATATAACTATGTTTTGCATAAGGGGTGTTATGTATTGAACAATGTAATGCATATTAGGATTGGCTTCTACAGTATTGCACATTTTTATGAAGCAATCACATTGATTTCATTTGCTTGTTAATTTGTTTGTTCCTCTTACTTATTACTTATTACTTAGAACCTTGTTGACCACACAAAAAGCCAGGCAAAGACCGTCACTAAGTAAAACCAAAGAGATAAAGGGTCCTGCTATTACAAAGAAAAACAGAAGAGGTACACAATTATACAAGAAGGTAAAACAATTCATAACTTAGTATTTTTAAACTGACGCACATTCCAGCTATCACAACAAGTAACCCTACTGTGTTCTGGATGTGTCTACCATTCTGCCTGATTTGCTTCACCCATTTGACAAAAAAAAAAACAGGTGAGAACCAAAGAAAAAGAAATAAAACGAAACGAAATGAACTAGAAGCTGAGCTAAGCTAAGTCAAGCAAAGCTAAGCTAAGATAAGATAATTAAACAGAAAAAAAAAACCAACAAAACGAAATAAAATTGATAACATAAGAATGGAAATTGATTAAAAATGAAATAAAACGAAGACAGGAGAATAAAGAAAAATAAACTAAAAGGCCTGTAAAAAGTGACTTAAAATACAGTAAAACAACAAATCTCCATTCATTTTGATTTAACTTTTGTAACAGTGCACAGAAAAAAACCACGTTCTGGTCTCTTGGTGAAACAGTGATATGCTCATAACTTTAAACGGATGCTGCATATGGCACCTATTCACCCAGCGCATATGCAAACCAGGGACACACAAGACAAGCAGGGACACTTATTTCATTACAATGGCATAGTTGGAATGTTATAAATTGTAACAAGAGAGAAGAAAAAAGTATCACGCTGTTGAGAAAAAAAAAAGAGGTACAGGAGTTATGGAGGCAATGGAAAAGGGCAGATTAACGCAGAACATTACGAACACGCAAAGCAGAGAGAATGACACAAAGGACTGAAGATGACGTATTCCAAAGGACTTTCTGACTATGATTTCTTGATTGTCAATGAATACTTTATAGTGAAAGTCATCATTATTAACTTGATGCGCAAGGCGGTCAGTGCTTCTTTCATTGTATGTTTTGAAAAGATGTGGAAGATTAACAGACAGGAACGGAAAAAAAAAATCAGAAAAAGAAACAGCAAAAAAAAAAAAGCATCCCCCCAAAAAAAAAAAAAAAAAAAAAAAAAAAAAAAAAAATCAGGAGTGGAGTTAGGGTGGGATCCAAAAAAAAAAAAAAAAAAGAAAAAGAAATTAGAGATAGAGAGAAAGAAAGAAAGAAAGATGAAATCCAGAGACTGAGCTGATTACCTGCAAACAGCAGCGATGTCGGCAACCTTGTTAGACGTCATCATGCTGGTGTCTGGAGTACAACTGATGACGTTTTCACACGACACCGCCTCGCCTCTTCTGGCCCACACTGCACACACACACAAAGACTTGACGTCAACACCCATACACGATAATTTATACAGACATGACGTCATAAAGAGTTAGCATCATATTGGTAGCTGGAGCAGGAAGATAACGTATTCCAAAGTCAGAGGTCTTTTCTCTTGTGATCTATAATGTACATATGTACATGCTCTCTCTCTCTCTCTCTCTCTCTCTCTCTCTCTCTCTCTCTCTCTCTCTCACACACACACACACACACACACACACACATACACACACAATGAATATAGTTCACAGACATTGCTTCATGTTTTTCAACGACGTACATTAGTTTTTATGACGTTTTCCAAATGTCATCAACTCGTTTCTTCTGGCCCATAGTGCATTCACACAAACACGTACAGCGTAATGCTACTTTCAAAACAACACTGTAAGCTCGTGAGCGCTCCCAGTGACATTTGCGTTTGCATGTACACCAACATGCAAACTATACACAATTTCAGGCGTACAAACAAATTAATGCACTTACATGTGTGTGTGTGTGTGTGTGTGTGTGTGTGTGTGTGTGTGTGTGTGTGTGTGTGTGTGTGTGTGTGTGTGTGTGAGAGAGTGGAGAGAGAGAGAGAGAGAGAGAGAGAGAGAGAGAGAGAGAGAGAGAGAGAGAGAGAGAGAGAGAGAGCATGCCACCACTTCTACCCTACCACCTTTCCTCTTCCCATTCAGTCTTTTTACATACCTAACCACTGCCCATTCTCCACATTTCATTTCTTCGCCCTCACCCCCCCCTCCACCCTCATCCCCTAAGTCACTCACCACCATCCACCTATCCCCAGTTCTTTAACAGAAAAAATGGTGTGGGGTGAGGCGTGTGTGTGTGTGTGGGGGGGGGGGGGGGAGGGGGAGGGGAGGTGACGTGCAGGGACGAAGAATCAGAAAAAAAGAAGTAAGAAGGGGAGGGGGGATTATAAAGGGCGGCGGAGAGGGGAGGAGACAGGCGATAGGATCGGATGATAAGGGAGTAGTATGACGTAAAATGGGAAGAACCCCCCCACCCCCCCCCCCCCTACCCCCACCCACCCCCCACCCACCCATCCACCCACCTGCGTACTAAACCTGAAAGAGCAGCATGAAGAGATCCTCAAATCCTACGCAAGATTGTCAGGTTGTCCGATGTGGAGCACGCCACACACCCCTACCCCACCCACCCATCCACCCACCTGCCTACTAAACCTGAAAGAGCAGCATGAAGAGATCCTCAAATCCTAAGCATGATTGTCAGGTTGTCCGATGTGGAGCACGACTTTGAAGACCTAACTAGATTATGCTCTTTGGATTTGTGTGTTTATATTCTTTCGTGTCTTGGCACTATATGGTGCATTACATGCAATTCACACCTGACCCCCTCCCTCTCTTCACGCCCCCCCCCCCCCCCCCCCCCCCTCACCGCTTCCCCCCGAAAGCCCGCCACCTCTCTCCCAAGTCCTCTGCTTCTCCATTGATACACAGCTCCATCTAGAAGCAATTACGATTTCCACAGACGTTCCAGAAGATCTTTGCTGAAGTTCAGGGGGTAATTTGCGGAGGCTTGCTTTCTCTAAGTTCATCTTCCTTCCTATTTCTTAATTATTTTATTTCATTGATTTATCTTAAATACAAAATCCCGTGTTTCATTGCCATTGTGTCATTCAATTTTGACCTCCATCAGAATGAAGTTAGTTATCTGATAATCAGAATAATTTATCATGCAAAAAGTTTTTCCAATTTCATACACAATATCTTTTCTGTATAGCCAGTTTTCGTTATTGGTTTTGAAAGCAGACTGCAGTTATAGAGGCACTGGCACGGATTGGATTCTCTCGGCAATGATTATTCACGATGATAAGAAATCACAGGCAATGAACTGTACGACACTTCAAAATAAATCAGCTATACTACTTCAGGTATCAAACATCTCTGCTGTCGTCTTTACCCATGCAAGCGAGCGAGCGAGTGAGAGGAGAGGAGAGTAGGGACAGACGGGAGAGGGGGAGGACGAGAAGGCGGGAGGGAGAGACGGCGAGAGAGAGAAGTGAGAGATGAGAGAGCAGGAGAGGGAGAGGAGGGAGAGGAGGAGAGAGAGAGAGAGGAGAGAGGAGGGGATTAGAGAGAGGGACAGAGAGGAGACAGAGAGATAGAGAAGGGAGAGGAGAGAGGAGAGATGAGAGGAGGGGAGGAGAGGGGAGAGAGAGAGCGAGATACGAGAGGAGAGAGGAGAGAGGAGGAGAGACTGAGAGAGGGAGAGGGGAACGGAGGCGGAGAGAGAGAGAGATGGAGAGAGCAGGAGGGAGCGATTAGAAGATTAGGAAGGAGAGCCGGTAAGGGAGAGAGGGAGGAGAGAGATCTGAGAGAGAGAGAGGGAAGATCGGAGAGATAGGAGGTGGACGAGAGTAGAAGAGAGAGAAGAGACGAGGAGGATGGAGAGAGATAGTTCTGATTTATAGGGGAGCGAGAGGATGAGAGAGATGAGGGAGAAGACAGACACACAGGTGCAGGAAGAGAAGGGAAGAGAGGGATTCTGTAGTGAGAGATATAGAGGGATGAGATAGCTATGGAGAGGCGGCGAGGGAGAAGATGAGAGAGATGCGAGAGGGGAGAGAGAGGATGAGATAGACAGAGACAGGACAGGAGAGAGAGAGATGAGAGGACAGAGGCAGACAGACCGACAGGCAGACAGGAGAGAGACGAAGAGAGACGGAAGAGAGGGGGCAGGGCAGAGGAAGAGACAGAGACAGGACAGAGACAGAA
>JADBJO010008116.1:15000-22500 GCA_016801955.1 Conus betulinus | reverse complement strand
TTGCTCAGTGACGCACGTCACATTTCGTCGTTTAAATGACGTCAATATTCTTGTTAACAAGAAAAAGGCAGCTCTGCTCCCGCCCCAGCAAGCGGCTAGCCTCCAGTTGTCAGACGACCGAGCGCTCCGAATTCAGTTAACATCATGTCCGCAGTTTAAAAAAAAAAAAAAAAAAAAAAAAAAAGTGTGAAGCGTTCCGATATATGTATTGTCTGACATTTATTGTTTATCTGTCAGCCAAGTGTTCCCTTCCCACCCCCCCCCACCTCACGCCACTAACTTTTCAATGGACTGGAATCTACGTGATCCCCACTCTCACCCTCTCCCACCCGCTCCCATGGTTTGTGGTAAACAAGGCTGGCCAATAGGGTTTCGATGACCGGAGACTGAAATTGATCACACGATGTGTATAGTTGGTTAGAGGGGTCTGACCATGCATGTGTACAAACTGATAGCGTCCCGTCAGCTGTTGGTTTGTGCTGTGTGATTATTGTTCTTTCTCCCTCTTTGTCACCTTGTTATAAGTCTTGCATCAGCCTATCGATCTGGAACAATTTCTCTTCTGATTGAACGGCGCTTATGCTGCCTCCCCAAGTCACTACCCACACCCACCCCAAGCCCCATTCGGGTCCGGTTTTACTGGCGTAAACACTATTGGAACAATTGTGTAGACTGAGAACGGGTGTCGACCGTGTCGAAGTTCATCGCCTGACTGACCTATATACCCTGCACATTTTTCCCGTGTCATTGACATGTCAGATCGTCTTGTCGCGTCTTGTTTGTCTGATTCGTCTCGACTGCAATGTCCACGATCAGTGATAAAATAATGCTCCAGTTCTAAACGTACCACGTTTATTATCAGTCTACTTACCGTTCATGTGTAAACAGATACGCTTATTACTCTATTTCAGCTGCTAATTAGGCCTATGCTATTGCTATACAATTCAAACGCCCACATGCGTTCGTTTTGAATATTCCTGCAAGGTCGGTGTTGTCTCTGTTCGTTTATGTCATTATTCCTGGTCCACCTCCCTTTCCCTTGATCCACGATCGGTTTATTATGGCACACTACTGGGCGCTGACAACCCACTGTACATAATCCTACTCCTCCGCCCACTGCTATTACTCCTAACGGCACATTACGCCTCATGACTTCACAATACTACATGGCTGTTACTACTACTTCTACTACTATACGGCGCAAAATGCCGCATGACCAAGTGCTACGGTCCAGAATCTTGCCTGCCTCTGTATATATTGTTCTGTTACTCAGCATTGTATTTGAGAGTTATGCGCTGGCGACTCTCCTGCTGGTAATATATCTCCTTCGTGCCAGTTGATTGTGAACCTTATGAGACTACGTACTACAATTTTATTACTCAGCATTGTATTTGAGAGTTATGCGCTGGCGACTCTCCTGCTGGTAATACATCAGGCCCATTGTCAACGTTCAGATGATTTCATTTGTGCCGATCACTGCCAGCTCTCCCATCCTCATCCCCCCCCCCCCCCCCCCCCCCCCCCCCCCCCCCCCCCCCCCCCGTCAAGGACCATTAATCGTAATATTTGTCAAGTACTTTTGTTTCATTCAGTGTTTTGTTTATGTTTGGATATTAACACGTTTTTGAGTGTTTCAGGAACTGCTGCTGAATCAACGGACAATTTTTCCTTCTACCTCTGCGGCTTATTTTGTTTCGGAGCGACTGCGCGTTCGTCTTTACGCTTACGTACTTTTCGATGTCAGAACGATGTGACTTCTCACATTCGCACGGACCAACTCACAACTTTATCCATACATTTAATTTTTTTCGGGATTATCTCTGTTAATTTAATGCGGGTGCACACTGATGAGCAGGTTTTGCAAAAAGGTATCCATTCAAATATTGTTGGAGCTGCTGCTTTCGGTCTCTTTTGCTCCACATCGTTTTTATTAGCGTCACGTTACACATCTGGTCGCATTTCGTGTACACAGCGCAAGCGATCATCCTTGTGAATATGCGCATTCATCGTGTTTGTGTCGTGTTAAGGATCCTTATGTTTCGTTGACGTAACGACGTGTCTGCATGCTTATGTGTCATCCATTTTTCGTTCATCGGATCATGCATGAGTTGTTTCTGTCACCACAAAACCATATTCATCTCATTGTCCATGGCCATGGTCATCATCTTCATGTTCATCATTGTTCATCTTCATTCGTCACTGCAGGTGTTGTCTAACATATTCACTGTTGTTTTTTCTTTTTGTTAAGCAAGTTACTGCTTTGTTCTGTCCGGCTATTAGCCAGGTTCCGATTCATCAATGATGCTGCTGTATGTAAAGAACATGTGAACTCATCGTCCCAGTAACATAAATGACATATTTATTCAAAGAGGAGTTTTATCATATGCAGTCTATGATTGTTTCGCCAGTCTATGATTATTTCGAAGGCCACTTTCAGTTTGTTTTGGAATATCACAGTTTATAAAAGACATCAACCTTAGATAATCACTTAAGCTCTGCCGTGTGTTACCTACTCTGTAAGTAAGATTTGTATTCCTGTTGTGATCAAGTAGAAGACCATATCCGGAGACCATAATCTACCCTTGCTTTAACTTGTTGGCGGTATATGGTTGAGATATGTATGGGTTTGCAAGCCAAATAGTCCTCTGTTTGTTCCATTTAAAACGCCACTTAAAATACTTCACTTTTTGTCTTTTGTTTTCACTCACTCTGTATGCACAGTTCATGAAGATGCTTACTGATTTATCTGTGTTCGTTTAGTTATGTCAAGGTGTTATTTTGAATTATTTCTAGTCTTGCATGCAATTCTCTTTGATAATATGTTTATTACACCTTTCCCTCACAACATTAAGTGGCATTTCTTTCGTGATCCTTTTGTAATCTCAAACTATTATCGGGCTCCAGTGTGATCTCTTCCAGTTCAGAAACCAAAGCAGTGGCTCACGCATTCCTTGCAATCTGGTACACGTCTCACAATTCATGGAAGTGTTCGTGAATTTTCCCTTGCATTCCTTCTGATGATTGTGTTGTTTTTCTTTGTGTTTTGTTTGGCATCGTCTTTTTTTTCCCAGGTCCGACTCATGATTTTTTATTTGTTTTGTTACTGTTCATTGGTATCAATCGCCGATGATGTGTTCTTTGTCCTTTTTCATTACATTATGTCGGATCGTACGTATGTCGCATTATTTTGCCTTTGCCGTGAATGATTTGCATTTGTCGTGAATGATTTGTTTTAAACTCCCTTCATCACTGATGCTTACTATGCCCCTCTCAGTACTGGGATCTTTTTTTTTTATTTCAGGGCTTACTTATCACTAGTTCTTTGTCTTATTGTGAATGTGGTATGACGTGTTCTGTTTTTACCGAAGGTTGTATTATTTGCCTTTCTCTTGTATTTTGCAGTTTTGAGTGAGCTACATGTTGGAATTCATATCTCTTTGCCTTGCATGTTTGCATTGACATTATTTTTACGATTTTGTAGCTCATTCCATTATGAATGTACGCTGGCTACATGTGATTGAACTCGGATGGCATGCGATTGCACTTTATAGTTCTCTATCTCTCCATTTGGTCTAACCCCCCCCCCCCCCCCCCCCATTCCTACGAGAGATTAAAGCATTGCACATACATCAGCTAAATAGCATACCTACTTTGTCACAATATCCGTTGTCTACGTCATATATTGCCCAGCTGTGGGTACGTGATCACCGTTTCCGACCAAGGAGGTTGGAAATCATCTGTATACCTCCCGTGTTGAGCACCCGGCAAGCATTACGCCAGACTTTCTGCAAAGTGATCACCCTCCCCAATGTGGGCAGTCTCCCCACAACGTGATTCCAGGCCATCATGTCTGATGTGGCAGCATTCGCCATCTGACCCTCACCGGACAGGCCGTCAACACTGTGAGGACGACGTGTGGTGACATCATAACACCATCTGACCCTCACCAATGGACACGCCGTCACTTCACTGTGAGGACGACGTGTGGTGACTTCATAACGCCGCACGTTCTTCCATCCACGACTTACTTCCGCACCACAATGTTCAATCGACATATCTGCTTACGACATATCTGCTTACAGAGTGACTATGAGCTAGGGATGCTCAAAATTTTAACCATTTCCTTTCAACGCTGCACATAAGTTACGCTAAATGGCGTGTGAACTGTTCTAGAAACTGTACCTAATCTGCAACAAAATGTCGATCACACTGTGACTCAAGTGCTGTGCTGTGACACTTTCCCCATATGTGACATGACTCTTGCTTCGAAGTGACAAATGAAACGCAGTTACATATTACTGCTTATCCTCCCAGAGAAAAATGGACTCATTGGCGTGTGACAAATGGTGATGCTGGCTACAGCTATGTGCAATGCAGTGTCTATGCAGATTTCAAATAATTTTATGCATGACTAAAGGCGTCTAACATTCCCTAACCCCAAAACATCCCGATCGTATGCCATTCCTGTACTGAAATATGAAGTCACAACCGTATTTTATAAATAGTCCAGCCCTTCCCTTCATCTCCAATTATTGCAAAAATGAGGACATTTTTTAAGGGAGGTGGGAGCAATTATCACAGAGTGATATACATAGGAGCTACACACACACACACACACACACACACACACACACACACACACACACACACACTGAGAGACATTCTGAGCCTCTCCAGTGTCATCCCCTCCTCCCCGAGCAGTTACATCCGGTCATTCTACCTACCCAGGATGGACCGAGCCATTGATTGCCTTGATCTATAGCGTGACGCCTGAGAGACATTCTAAGCCCCTCCCCCCCCCCCCCCCCCCCCCCCCCCCCCCCGAGCGGTACATCCGTTCATTACCTACCCGGATACATTGACATGCTAGATCCCCTCTCCTGCCCCCCCCCCCTCACATTGCTACGCCCCCCTCCCCCTTCACCCCCATCCCTGAGCAGTGGGTCAGAAATGAAAACCAGACCTCGATAATGTCCAGTGCCTGGCGTTCTCTGACTGTGTCAAAGACGTGCCACGCTACACAGTTATTCAATTCACACTCAGGCAAAAGCTATAAAAAAAAAGATATCAACTTCCCAAAAAACTCTCCCCTCCCTGGCATCCTCTAGGTGAGTCAAGGTGTTGCTGGGCCTCTCGGCCTTCGGGCCTGGCCACAGTGATCATGGTGTTAAGGTATGTGAGTTCTGTGTTTTTGTGTCTATTTTTATTAGTCTAGACAGAGAAGGTCTTAGTTGAGAGTTAGATTTCCTGGGAATGTCTGTTATAACTTGTAGTCAAAATAAAAATACATGTGTAAATTCTAAGAGCCTGTTTATTGAAAGGATGTTATATTATATTCTGCCTCGTCCTATCTTCTTCGTTTGGTATGTTTCTGAACATGAACCTACACTTGCTCACTTTCAGCCTAGAATCTCTGACTGAATGCTTCATTCTCTCTCTCTCTCTCTCTCTCTCTCTCTCTCTCTCTCTCTCTCTCTCTCTCTCTCTCTCTCTCTCTCTCTCTCGATAACGGTACATAGGAATCTTAGTCATTAGTCAGTTGCAGTGTCGATATATTAACATCCCACAATTACTTTAGTAGATCCCCAACATCCCCAAATCTTTTTTTAGAGAGAATTTAAAGATTTGGCAAACAGAGGCAAATCCACGAATGAAATAAGATCTGTTTAAAAGGGGAAACATTCTAAAAATGTGTTCCAAAAATAACACATAGCACATATTAATCACCCACACCCAGAAACAGATCTGTCCGAATATCTAGACTATGCATTAAACAAAAGCATTTCAGATGAGGCACACCAAGCACCAGACTAATTAAAGCCGGTTAAAGCAACCGGATCGGCTGAAATGTTAAAGAATGGTGACAGGCAGGTACACTATTTTCCTACAAAATTATCCAGTGCAATTTTTTGATACTATCCAAGAAACTGATCAAAAAGTATTATGATTCCCAATTTATGAAAAGGGAGATTCTGAAAAATTTATAAGGGTATATCCTTGTTAAGCATTTTATGCAAATTTTGCACCTCTATACTGAACATGAGGTTGTACACACAGGTAGAAAATAAAGTTGGGGTTCTCAAATAAGGCCAATTCTGTGTGAATAGGATTTAATATTACGTGGCTTAATTAAGCAAGGTGCTGGAGACGTTAAGGCTTTTTTTCGTTGTTGCCGCTATTGTTGTTGTTGTTGCTGTTATTTAAACACAGAGTTATTGATTTTTTTTTTCATTGAAAAATGATCTGGATCAAATAGAGATTTACGTAGGTATGGTGATTACAAACGTTTTAAAAATAACTTTTCTAAAACAAAAGTACTCATGAAGACTTACTGCTTTCGAGTCACTATTTTACAACCAGGATGAAATACCATGCCGATTAACAACTTCCACCAATACAGTAAAAACACAATTAATTAAGATAAGTCACGTTTACGAGTCCAGGATTGAAGACAAAGCCCATTCTTTATTCTAGTGCTTCATGTATAATGACTTTAGAATGAAGTTTTTGAAAGACTGAAATTCTTTCACCACAATCTGAAATGCTTAAAGCAAGTAACGGTATTAACAGGCATCTGTGTGTCTAGGTATGTATTTTCATTTCACTAACAAAAAAGGAAGAAACTAGCCACGAAGTGGTTAGTGTCGCAGACTCCCGGCTGGGAGGTCGTGAGTTTGAATCCCATCATAACTATTTCTATATGGCCTTTCTCTGCCTTAACCGTTTCTACCCAGAGCTGAGTTTGCTATGGACAATATAGGGAAGACTGCGACCACACAGTCAAGTTCATGCATTTAATGCGTCACTGAAAGTGGCGCTGAAATTTTCTGAACAACGCTGCAGGTGTCTGTATCTCTCCGGCCTGGTTGATATACTGTGAAAGAATGCGTAAAGAACAGCCTTGTCATGCAATCGCAGACCAGCATGGAAATCTGTAGCATTATCATCATATCATCATCATCATCATCATCATCATCATCATCATCATCGATCTGGAAAAGAAAGTCTCAGATTCTGTGGCCCTGCATGCCCCGCTGTCATGGTGACCTCACTTTCCATGTTCTCTCCAAGTCTATGCTCTTTACGACTTGACATTGACTGCTCCCTGTGGATTGCCGGTGCTGGGCTGGGGCGGAACGAGGCAGGTTGTGGCTGTGGATGGGGAGTCGGAATGAGTGACGTGAGCGAGACTGCACAGAGAGAGAGAGAGAGAGAGAGAGAGATGAGAGAGAGAGAGAGAGAGAGCGAGAGGAGAGAGAGGGGAGAGAGGGAGAGAGATGGAGCGGACGAGAGAGGGAGGGGCAGAGAGAGATGGGAGGAGAGAGAGAAGAGGAAGAGAGGAGAGAGACGGGAGAGGAGAGCGAGAGAGAGAGAGAGATGAGAGAGAGGAGAGAGAGAGAGAGAGAGAGAGAGGGGAGGGAGACAGAGCAGAGAGAGAGAGACCAGGAGAAGGAGAGGAGAGAGACAGAGCCGAACAGACAGAGAGAGAGAGAGAGAGAG
>JADBJO010008116.1:10000-12500 GCA_016801955.1 Conus betulinus | reverse complement strand
TATCTATCTATCTATCTATCTATACACAGGTGTGTGTGTATGTGTGTGTGTGTGTGTGTGTGTGTGTGTGTGTGTGTGTGTGGTGTGTGTGTGCGTGTGTGTGGTGTGTCCGCGCGCGCGCGCACGCGCGCGCATGTTTGTACAAAAAAAAAAAACACGGGGGCTTTATGATATGATTACGGACACCAAAATCCAAGAGAGAGAGAGAGAGAGAGAGAGAGAGAGAGAGATTTTTGAGAGAGAGAGAGAGAGGAGAGAGAGAGAGAGAGAGAGAGACAGACAGACAGACAGACAGACAGAGAGACAGACAGACACACAAACAGAGAGACAGAGACAGAGAGACACAGAGAGAGACACAAACACTCAGAAAGAGAGAGACAGAGAGGCAGAGGTTTTGCATTCAAAGTCAGAAAAAAAAAAAAGAAGTTGGAAAAAATGCATCATTCAGATAAAAACTGACAAGATGTTTCATCATCTCTACCCGGTCACAGCTTTGTCAGTCTCTCAATCTAATGAGCTGCCATGTATGAAGTTTCTTCGTCGGTGTGTCTGTCGGTGGTTTTCGTCTCTTTTCTGATTCTATAGCGTTCTGTTTTTTTTTTTTATTTTTTTTTTTTCCTTTTTTCTTTTCTTCTTTTCTATATTTCAGTTTCTTTCTTCTCGATCTGTATTTAATTCTTTCAACCTTCTTTTTTTTCTTTTTTTCATCTTTCTTTCGATCTCTTTCCCTTTTCCTATTCATTTTGTTTTTGATTGCCTTCGTTTCTTGTTTCGTCCCTTCTTATGTTTTGTACCTTTTAAAAAAAATTTCTTTCGTGTTTTTTTTTTTTACTTTTAAACCTGTGTCTTTCTGTCTCTGTCTGTCTGTCCGTCTGCCTACCTTTGCATCTGCCTGTCTATCTATCTTATTGTCTGTCTGTCTGACAGTCTATCTGTCTGTTGGTCTGTCTCTGTCTGTCTGTCGTCTGTCTGTCTGTCTGTCTGGTCTCTCTCTCTCCTCTCTCTCTCTCTCTCTCTCTCTCATTCTATTCTAAGTCCACCCCCCTCCCTTCTTTTCTCCCTACCCTTTCTTCCTCCTTTTCTGACTTTCGTTCTTTTTCTCTTCCTTCCTTTCCATCACGCAACCTCAAAAGACATCATTCTTTCATCCTTTTCTTTGCGTTTCTTTCCCTTCCTTCCTCATTTTCCTACCATTTCTTCCGTTCTTTTTTTCCTGTCATTTTTCTTTCTTCTATTTTGTTTTGCCTTTCTTCTTCTTTTTTTTTCCCTCTCTCTCTCCCTCATTTCTGTTTTTCCGGCTTGTTTTCGTTTTGCCTCCATCGTCATACGTTTCTCAGGCCTGTAGCGGAATGGTAAAGGGATATATGCCACAACGTTCACAAGATCTGGACACATGTGTAACGCGATAAACAGCCCTCTGACTGACCCAGAAGAGAGAGAGAGAGAGAGAGAGAGAGAGAGAGAGGAGAGAGAGAGATGAGAGAGAGAGAGAGAGAGAGAGAGAGAGAGGTTCGCATGAACTAATACATTGCCCTTAAGAAAAATGTGCGAACAAACGTCTGATTTTGTTATATTGTGTCATTTTACGTAATCATTATTATTATCAGATGTTTACTAATGAAACCCTATCACTCATCGTATACCCTGGACAATAATGGAAACTAAACACGGGCTACAGATATCAGCTACAGTTTGGGACGATCGGGGGTCTTTAGTCTCATTCCATTCCACCTTTTGAAATATTTCAAAAAGAAACTTCATAGCCTGCAGATGGAAAGGCTGGCACGACTAAAATTACATTACAGACAGGTTTGTTTAATAATTATTGTCTTTTTGAAACTTTTCTTTTTATAGAACCATACGTTGGAATTAAACGAATAGATACATAAAAACCTGCATTCACTACATTTCAGTTGAAGTAAAGTGACATCACTCGTCATCGTGCAAGAAACTGAACTTCAAAAAACAAAAGAAAACAAAAACACGAAATGCGCGCTAGCGTGTGTGTATTTGTCTACAGGTGATGAGATCCATCTTTTTCACGTTGTCCTGTCCAGCGTAACCCTAAGAACTAAAGTAAATCAACCTTAGTATTATTATAAAAAACCAAAAGAACTTCCAGTGAAATCTCTTGGTGTCCATCTAGAAAGGGCGGCTCTTTTCAACCTGGCTATGTTGATCCCTGAAACTCCGGAAGCGAGGCGACCTCTAGGGGGGTTTTAGGGTACTTACAATTGATCTTAATGCCCTTCATGTGTGTCAGCTATGGTCTTACATGCGTTTGAACAATTATTAGAGTGGTCATGTGTTGTGTTATTGGACTCCCTTTTCAGTCAGGGACTTTGGCCTATTTCGTCCCCCCACACACCCACCCCCACACCCCCCCACCCACACCCCCTTCCCCCCCCCCCCCCCCCCCCCCCCCCCCCCCCCTCCCCCCCCCCCCCCCCCCCCCCCCCCCCCCCCCCCCCCCCCCCCCCCCCTCCCCCCCCCCCCCCCC
>JADBJO010008116.1:5000-7500 GCA_016801955.1 Conus betulinus | reverse complement strand
GCGCGCCCCTTCCACACACACCCATTGTTCACACAACACACAACACACGTGATTCAGGGGAAAAAACCCCGCCCCATTGTTCTTAAAAACATGAGGAGGCACTGACGTTTTAGAGCAGGTGCAAAACAAAAAAAAAAGCTAGGAGAATGGAGGCTAGTTGAGGGGCAGGCGGGGGGGGGGGTTGGGGGGGGGGGGGGGGGGAGGAAGAAGAAAGAGGAGTGGGTGGGGAATGAGGTGACGGGGGAGGGGGAGGGAGAGAAGGAGGAGGGGAGGTGAGAGGAGGGGGAGGAATGGGGTGGGGGGGATGGAGTCTAGGAGGATCACATTGTCCTTTTAGAGGCAGCACAGATCAACTGACAGATGATAGGTTCTAACCATCTCTCTGTCGTTAACCTGCTTTTGGTCGCTATGAGTCAAGCGTTCTCTCTCTCTCATCATCATCATCATGGAAACTTTGTCCTTCCTTCCTTAAGAAAACAGCCTGAACTGTGGGTACTAACATTCCCAGTGAATCGACCCCCCCCCCCCCCCCTCCCCTATCAGCGCATGCGAGATAATTGTCTTTCTTAGCGGTGGGGCCGCTTGTAAAATTTAATAAGCCATGACAACTATAAGAGTTGTCTGTGGTCACAAACAAACAAGCAAACAGACAAAAAGGTCTCTGGCAACAAGGAGAGCTTCCCCAGGTTACAAGGCGAAATGTCTCTGGCAACAAAGAGCACCGTCCCTGGCCACAAGAAGAGAAGACCCTGGCAACAAGAAGAAATGCTCCTGGGCAAAAAAGAAGACATGTCCCTGGCAACAGAAATCACCGTCCCTGGCCACAAGAAGAAATGTCCCTGGCAACAAGAAGAAACGTTCCTGGCAACACGATTAAATGTCCCTGGCAAAAAGAAGAAATGTCTCTAGCAACACGAAGAAAGAAATGTCCCTGGCAACACGAAGAAAAAAAAATGTCCTGGCAACAACAAGTAATGTCCTTGGCAACAACAATAAAAAACGTCCCTGGCAACAACAACAAGAAGAAAGGTCTACGACAACAAGAAACTAAATGTCCCTGGCAACAAACAGTTCTGTCCACGGCCACAAGAAGAGATGTCCCTGGCAACAAGGAGAGCTAACTCTGGCAAGGTTTTAATTGTCCCCAGCACCAACAAAGAGCACTCTCCCTGCCAACCAGAAAAGCTGTCCTTGGGGAACAGGAAAAAATGGTCCTGGCAAAAACAGAAGCGGTGACCGGCAACGATTTCACAGAATAAAACATACATGTTCTGTAGGACCGGGGACGTGCGCATGTGCCACTTCTTGTTGTTTTCTTTTTATCCACCTCTCTTGCCTAGATTTTTGTGTTTGTTTTTCTAGTAAAGTAACAGGACGGGGGTGAGGGGGGGGAGAGGAGGTAAACACTATCATGTTTGGATCAAAATCGGTTAAAAAGGTGCCCTGTGTCTAACTCGAAACCGTTGGAGTTGGGGTGCCGACCCCGTAAATTAGATCATGGTCAGATCTCGTGTGTACGATCCTCCCGCACCCCTTGTGACATAATTACAATTTTACCACAATTTATTAACATTATGAAGTTACTGTAAGAATCTGAAAACTGCATATGAATTCATATTTTTCTTATGGAATATTAAAGCTCTCTGGTGATATAAATGGTGAAATTTTTATATATGTCACACCTCAATAAGAAAAGTCCATGGGAAGTAAATCTCCCAGGTCGCATCTGCTATTACTTCCCCTGGCGGTTATCCTATGGGAGATGTCGGATCCGATTGACCTTGGTAAGAGCTCTCTCTCTCTCTCTCTCTCTCTCTCTCTCTCTCTCTCTCTCTCTCGCTCGCCTCGCTCTCGCTCTCTCTCTGTCTCCTCTCTCTCTCTCTTCGTCTCTCTCCTCTCCTCTCTCGTCGCTCTCTCTCTCTCTCTCTCTCTCTCTCTCTCTCTCTCTCTCTCTCTCTCTACTCGCTCGCTCTTATCTTTCTCTGAATTCTTCCGAACTCTTCTTGGTCTGCCTTTGTTTTGTTTCCTTCGTCGCTCGCTCTTTTTTTTGAGTAATTGTTTGTCTTGTAATTCCCTTTTCTCCTTTTTATATTTCATTGTTTCATGTTCATCTGCCTATCTGCTCTGTCTCTCTGTCAGTCTTTCTTTCTTTTCTTTAACTTCCACCTTTCTTTCTTTCCTTTCTTTCTTTCAGGCATCTATTTGCCTTTACCTCCCCTCCCTCTCTCCTAGCCTATCTCTTTCTCCCTTTCAGAATTTCCCTTTCTTTTTCATTTTCATTTTATTTTCAATTTATAATGCAGGGCATGCATATTACTCAGATACTTATCCTTTTAATCCAGACAAAGAAGTGGGGAGAACAAAAACAAACCCGCAAAAAAACACACACACACAAGAAAACCCTAAAAGTAAGAAGAGGAGAAAAAAAAAAAAAAAAAAAAAAGACGAGCGGGATGTAGGAAACAAAGAAAATCAAGACGACAATCACATGAAATAAACG
>JADBJO010008115.1:75000-92500 GCA_016801955.1 Conus betulinus | reverse complement strand
CTTCAGTCGGCACTACCCAGGTAGGCAGCCCGTTGTGCACACACACACACACACACACACACACACACACACACACACACACACACACACACACACACACAACACACACACACATACATACACACACACACACACACACACACACACACACACACACACACACACACACACACACACACACACACACACACACACACACACACACACACACACACACACACACACACACACACACACACACACACAGAGTGATACTAAGGGAACAGCGAGAATAGCTGCTCTACCTGAAGATCGCGACTAGTTTCCCTGTGTTCTTGAGCAAAGGATTCCTTAAAACAACAACAACAACAACAACAACAACGTCAATCCCAAAGAGCAATAATATTGAAACAGCTATCATCGTTTGGATTCAAAGTGTTTTCCCTGTTTCGCAATTGCCGTTTCTTCCATCTTCCAGCGCTGTAACACCAACGACACCAGTGCGCACGCACCTGTCAGGCATAGGTAACACCAACGACACCAGTGCGCACGCACCTGTCAGGCATCCATGTAACACCAACGACACCAGTACACATGTACCTGTCAGGCATAAGTAACAACAACGACACCAGTACGCACGTACCTGTCAGGCATAGGTAACACCAACGACACCAGTGCGCACGTACCTGTCAGGCATGAGAGGTGGCAGCTGATGTCCCTGTGATTGTTGTTTTTCCTCTGGATCAACGTTTGTTTTCCTCAGATCGATCAGGGAAACAGTCGTGACCTTGAAGGACAACATGGAGAACAGCTGTGGTCATTAGGGAGAGCAGGGAAAATAGGTGGGGATCATTAGGGAGAGAAGGGAAAATAGGTGGGATCGTCGGGGAGAGCAGGGAAAATAGCTGGGATCATTAGGGAGAGCAGGGAAATAGCTGTGATCATTAGGGAGAGCAAGGAAAATAGCTGTGATCATTAGAGAGAGCAGGCGAAATAGTTGTGATCATTAGGGAGAGAACAGGGAAAATAGTCGTGATCATTGGGGAGAGCAGCGAAAATAGTTGTGATCGTTAGGGAGAACAGGGAAAATAGTCGTGATCATTGGGGAGAGCAAGGAAAATAGTTGTGATCGTTAGGGAGAGCAGGGAAAATAGTTGTGATCATTGGGGAGAGCAGAGAAAATAGATGTGATCGTTAGGGAGAGCAGGGAAAATAGTTGTGATCATTGGGGAGAGTAGGAAAAATAGTTGTGATCATTAGGGAGAGCAGGGAAAATAGTTGTGATCATTGGGGAGAGTAGGGAAAATAGTTGTGATCATTGGGGAGAGTAGGGAAATAGTTGTGATCATTAGGGAGAGCAAGGAAAATAGTTGTGATCATTGGGGAGAACAGGGAAAATAGTTGTGATCATTGGGGAAAGTAGGAAAATAGTTGTGATCATTAGGGAGAGCAAGGAAAATAGTTGTGATCATTGGGGAGAGCAAGAAAAATAGTTGTGATCATTGGGGAGAGTAGGGAAAATAGTTGTGATCGTGAGGGAGAGCCAGGAAAATAGTTGTGATCATTAGGGAGAGCCAGGAAAATAGTTGTGATCATTAGGGAGAGCAGGGAAAATAGTTGTGATCATTGGGGAGAGCAGGGAAAACAGTTCTGATCATTAGAGAGAGAGCAAGGAAAATAGTTGTGATCATTGGGGAAAGCAGGGAAAATAGTTGTGATTATTAGGGGAGAGCAGGGAAAATAGTTGTGATCATTAGGGAGAGCAGTGAAAATAGTTGTGATCATTAGGGAGAGCAGGGAAAATAGTTGTGATCATTAGGGAGAGCAGGGAAAATAGTTGTGATCATGAGGGAGAGCAGGGAAAATAGTTGTGATCATTAGGGAAAGCAGGGAAAATAGTTGTGATCATTAGGGAGAGAAGGGAAAATAGTTGTGATCATTGGGCAGAGCAGGAAATATAGTTGTGATCATTAGGGAGAGCCAGGAAAATAGTTGTGATCATTAGGAAGAGCAGGGAAAATAGTTGTGATCATTGGGCAGAGCAAGGAAAATAGTTGTGATCATTAGGGAGAGCCAGGAAAATAGTTGTGATCATTAGGGAGAGCAGGGAAAATAGTTGTGATCACTGGGAAAGCAGGGAAATAGTTGTGTTCATTGGGGAAAGCAGGGAAAATTGTTGTGATCATTAGGGAAAGCAGGAAAAATAGTTGTGATCATTGGGGAAAGCAGGGAAAATAGTTGTGATCATTGGGGAAAGCAGGGAAAATAGTTGTGATTATTGGGGAAAGCAGGGGAAAATAGTTGTGATTATTGGGGAGAGCAGGGAAAATAGTTGTGATCATTGGGGAGAGCGGGGAAAATAGTTGTGATCATTGGGGAAAGCAGGGAAAATAGTTGTGATCATTAGGGAGAGCAGGGAAAATAGTTGTGATCATTGGGCAGAGCAGGGAAAATAGTTGTGATTATTAGGGAGTGCAGGGAAAATAGTTGTGATCATTAGGGAGAGCTAGGAAAATAGTTGTGATCATTGGGGACAGCAGGGGAAATAGTTGTGATCATTAGGGAGAGCAGGGAAAATAGTTGTGATCATTGGGGAAAGCAGGGAAAATAGTTGTGATCATTAGGGAGAGCAGGGAAAATAGTTGTGGTCATTGGGCAGAGCAGGGAAAAAGTTTGTGATTATTAGGGAGTGCAGGGAAAATAGTTGTGATCATTAGGGAGAGCTAGGAAAATAGTTGTGATCGTTGGGGACAGCAGGGGAAATAGTTGTGATCATTAGGGAGAGCAGGGAAAATAGTTGTGATCATTGGGGAGAGCCAGAAAAATAGCTGTGATCATTGGGGACAGCAGGGAAAAAAGCTGTGATCATTAGGGAGAGCAGGGAAAATAGTTGTGATCATTAGGGAGAGCAAGGAAAATAGTTGTCAGTAGTATAGCATGTTCGGATCTACCCTACTGGGGATGGGGATGGAATGTATGGAATGTAGGACGTCATAGGAAGTGACGTCAGCGGAAGTGACCTTATACGGGAAGTGACATCACCGGAAGGACACTCTCGTCGTGACCTTAAATCCCGCTTGAAACGGCCATGATCTTTTTTTTTTTTTTTCCTTCCTGTTGACTACGCAGTTTTTGCTGGCGTTTCGTTTCGTAAGGGGCAACCACTCCCCCCTCAAGTCACCCAGTTAGTCGAACGTGAAAAGGTTGAAAAGAGGGTGGGTTACAAAAACATTAAGTGGAGGGTTTTAGCCACAGGAGCGTGGCTCGGACGGGGTGCTGACGAAAAGGTTTTTTTGTTGTTGTTGTTGTTGTTTGTTTGTTTGTTTTTTTTTTTTCCACCTGAAGATGGATATTCGCTGGACACACTCTTTTGCTTACGTCACAGCGGGTCCTACTGGTTCAGGGAAAACTCATTTTGTGAATTTTTTTTTTTTTTTTTAATGTATTAGAAATGATGGTACCGATACCCGAAGAAAAAATAAGGTGTTTTAGAGAATGGCAACCTTCGTATAACGAGCCGACAGGGGTGACCTCTACGGAAGGGCTACCGGATATAGACGCCGTGGAAGGGAGACCGTTGACGTTTGGTGATCATTGACGATTTAATGAACAAAACGGACGATCGCATTACGAAGTTGTTTACCGAAGGTAGTCATCATCATAATGTGAGCGTAATGTACACTATCCAAAATCGATTTTCGAAACAGAAGGAACAAAGAACGATCAGTTTTGAACGCCCACTACATGGTCATATTCAAAAACCCTAGAGACGCGTCGCATATGGTTTAAAACAATTTTTATTTGTTCAAGAACCATTTTGCAGCAAAATTCATCAAATCATGGAGTACACAAGCATAGGCTTATAAAACGTACTCTTACAAAGAAAATATACATGCAAGTGGCTGCGTCGGAAAGTTATCAAAATGAATTGGAAAGGAGGAAAATCAACAGACACAAACAAAAACAAAACAACAACAAGGACAAGCGAACAAACAAAAACGTTTAACACACAAAAGTACACTCAAACTACAGCACAATAATGAAATAACCCACCATGCCCGAACCACGCCATGCCACTTCGATCAATAGTAGTCCATACCAGGTAGAAGGCCGGGAAGGTAAATGTGGTAAGCCGAATAAATTTAGTATAGTGCAAATCTGTAAGAAAGTTTAACAAAATTTCCAACCGTAGTAAATATCTCAGTATTTGTGTCCACATCCAGGTCAAGGTTACCAAACAATAATGTTGAGATGTCGTGTTTAACTGTATCATGTAAAGTTCCTATTGTCAGAGCACGGGCCTGTAGATGGAGTGGACAATTAATTAAGAAATGGGCTGCATCCTCAACTGCCGTGCCACAGTCACAGGAAGGGTTGTTTCTAAGATGCCGTTTGAAAAGATCGTTGTTTAAGTCACTCATTTCTAATCTCAACTTACACAAAATTATTTCTGACGTCCTATCGGATAAGTAGTAACATCTAGGCACGATACTATCGGTACTGCTGAGGAAACGCTTGAGAAAACTGAGAGAATTAGATACTTTAATATTGTCAGGGAGGTCATTCCAAAGAGCAGTAGATGAAGGAAAGAAGGAAGATTTGTATATATCTAATCTACACTTTGGCATCTGCCTCTCCAGGGGGCGCCTGAGGTGATAAGGGTTGACAGAGGATATAAGATGGGGAAGTCGGTTAGACAGGTAAACAGGAACAATACCGTTGACAATTTTGTAGTACAGAATGATTTTATGACGTCGTCGTCTCTCTTTTAATGATGTAAAACCGGATTCCTTGTATAATTTTTTGGTGGCTAGTCCCTCGGACCGAGCCGACTATAGTTCTAATCGCATCCAGATGCACATTTTCTAAATCTTCAGCCTGTTTGTTTGTACAATTATCCCACACGACATCCGAAAAATCGAAGTGGGGCAAAATAAACGACTTGTACATTATTTCGAGTGATTTCCGACTAAGACGGTATTTAAATGAACGGAGACAGGCAACAAGAACACGACATTTTGATGACAACATGGATTTGATGTGGCGATCCCATTTACAATTATTTTGAATGATAACTCCTAGGTGTTTGTGGAATTCTGTATCATGTAATGTCACGTTTTTAAACCTCAGAGGTTCAATTTGTGGCTCCCCATGGTTAGAAATTGTCAATAATTCAGTTTAGACTGGTTAAATGTTATTTTCCATTTGCGTCGCATATAACGCATCTCGCGAAACAAATGTATCCTGGGAATATCAGATATATCCAGGAAGCACTTAAAATCGCAACGTCCAAGGCGCCGCATAAGCGCATCGCTCCCCCCCCAAATTTAACAATGTTTTGTTATTATAGCCTTGATTTTTTACTATTTTTTTCTTTGTCCTACATCGTGCTTGTTTTTCTTGTATACATTTGGTCTTTGTTATGTCCAGCTGGAGGAAATCCTTTGTTGAATGAGATGCTGTTTTCTCTTTGTGAGAGAGATGGTGAGATTTTGTTGTCACCTAAGGGACTGCAGCATGGTGATCTTGTCTGTATTTAGCTGCCTGTATTTCAGTTAGATATTGTGTCGATTGCAAGATATTGGCGTTTCTGCCTATATTTGTGTGCTTCTGCCTCCACTTATAAAGATATAGCATAAGTAAGTCTGTAAGGTTTTGTTCAATGAACTGCTGAGGCCTAACGGACCAACAAAAAAAAAAAGAAAAGAAAAAGAAAAAAAAAAAAAAAGAGGAGGGGTGTGTTTCACTATTTAAGAGAAAAAGCGTTTTCGGTTTATCTTTTACAGGATACCCATTTTGACCCCAGGCTTGACATATGTATCAGAGCAGAATGGGGTTACAAAGCATATTTTGTATGATATATGTCAAATTCAAGGTGTTGCCATTCTCTTTAACAATAAATTTGAATTATGTGTAAAAAAAAGGTTTACAAAAATACAGGTGGAAACTACATTTTTGCTGTCGAGTCCATTTTGGATATGATGATATTGATCATTCACCTGTATGGACCAAATCATGATAATCTTGATTTTTTTTTTATGTTGTTGTTGAGTTAGAAGATAATATTAAGGATGTGGGAGTTGAAAATGTGTTATTGGAGGGGACTGGAACCTCGCACAGGATTTTTTTCAATGGGTTATTATAATTATAAGCATTATAGCAATGTTAAAAACAACAGCAAGTTGAAGGCATGATGCTTAAATCTAAACCTTACAGATATATGGAGAATGTTGCATCCTGAATGGAAAAGATACACATGCTACAGATCCTCCCCTCTGCAGCAAAGTAGACTTGATTTTTTTTTTCTAGCTTCAGATTATGTGTCCACTTTTGTCACGGGTGCAGACATTAAGGCAGGATGCAGGACAGACCGTTCAATGATTACTCTGACTTTAACCTTCGGTAAAGAAGCTAAACTATACCCCTTCTGGACATTTAATGGTTTCTTTGTTGAAGATACACAGTACATTGATGAAATTAACGAGGAAATTAAAGCTGTAATAGAACAGCATGCAGTACTGCCCTATTCAAGGGAACAAGTATGATTTGTTGAACGTTCAGAAATTCAGTTCACTGTTACAGATAATCTGTTTTTTTTTTTTTTTTTAGATGTTTTATTAACAACATTAAGAAGTACAACTATGGCATTCGCACCTGAAACGAAACGCAGAAATAATGAAAAGCAGAAGCGTTTACAAGTGAATATGAAAAAGTTAGAGACGAAGGAACAGTTAACTGTTGAAGAAAGACATGATTTAGAGCAAGACAAAGAGGAACTAGTTAGACTTAGGGAAGCTAAAATGCAGGGGGGAAGGGGGGGGGGGGGGGGGGGGGGTGATTCGATCACGAGCACGTTGGATAGCAGAAGGGGAAAAGCTCAATCAATATCTTTGCTCGCTTGAAAACAGAAACCTCTGAAACAAAAAAATGACAAAGCTAACATTAGATGATGGTTTAGCTCGCTTGAAAAACGAAAATTCTTAAACAAAAATATGACAAAGTTAACATTAGATGATGGCTTAGAAATATTCAATGACGAAAGGATTCAACAAGAAGTGAAGAAATTTTATGAAAAAAAAATTGTACCGGATAAAGGAAGTTGAGGATTACGAAATATCTGACATGGTTTATTTACCCCATGTCTTAACAGACCAAAAAAAGTACAATTAGGAGAAATTTCTATAGAGGAGGCTGGCTATGCACTTAAACAGATGAAAAACAATAAAAGCCATGGATCAGACGGATAATCTGTTGAGTTCTTCAAATTGTTTCGACCATCACTTGGAATATTCGTTAGTCGATCCTTAAATAAAGGTTTTAAACTAGGCTAGTTGCCCACCATACAGATGGAAGGAGTCATAGTTTGTATTCCTAAAGGTGTTAAATCTCGAGACGCCATCAAAAACAGAAGGCCAATTACTCTTTTAAATGTTGTTTATAAGACAGGGTCAGAACGAGTTGTGAACAGACTAAAATGGTTCTTCCAAGTTTGATCAAATGAAGACCAAACAGGATCTAAGACCAACAAATATATCGAGAGATATATTAAAATTAATCTAAAACTGAATTAACTACTCACACAACCACACCAACTGACTGATTTGCTTCTATGGTTAGATTTCGAGAAAGCCTTCGATTCACATGTCTGGGGATTCATGAATAAAGTACTTGTAGCATTCGGTTTTGGACCAGGTATATGTAAATGGATAACTACTTTCTATAATAATATTAAGTCAACTGTTCTTGTGAATGGCCAGGCATCTGGTTGTTTTCCCGTAGGTCGTGGGCGCAGGCAGGGTGAACCCAGTTTCACCCTACATATTCATTTTGTGTGTGGAAAGCCTTGCCATTATGTTGAGAGGTAACAGAATTGTGAAACGGGATCCAAACTAACAATACAGAACACAAATTGCACTATTCGTGGACGATGTAGAAATTATTCTTGAAATGACGAAGTGTCTTTTGAGGAAACTCTGATAACAGTTGATATGTTTGGGAGAAAGTCAAGTTTGAAATGAAACACAGAAAAAAACAAGTGCTCTATGGTTTGGCAGTAGGAAAACCTCGACGATTCGCTACGTGCAACATTTACGTATTCAGTGGAACCCACCACAATTTAAAATTCTAGGTATCTTATTTACCAGTGATCTTGATGATTGTTCAGAAATAAACACACAGGCTAGATCTCTTGAAATAAGAATGTTATATAAGGTATGAATAAAGAGACAGGGCGACTGTTTCAAAGTTTTTAATCTTGTCCAAACTAATTCATCTCTGAATTCTGCTTCCAAATCCTCCCGATGATGTGTAATTAATGCTATTCAAAACCCAGTCTTTCGATTTGTTTGGGATAGAAAATAGGACCTTTTAAACATCAAAACTGTAGTTAAAACATAATGAATGGAGGACTTCTTGTTCGATATTGGTTGAAATCAACAAAAATGAATGATCACAAATCACCTCGAAAAGCCTATATGATGTTATACGACCTAATTGCAAGAGACAAGAGAAAACGGGTTTCAAATGCCCGTTATAGATTATATCAATTTGATATGGTTATGTTTGGATAAACTAAGGCGTGCAAATTGATAGATCAATTTTGTGTGAATTTAAAGACAGATTGATTGCAGGCAGGTGGCAGGAATGTAAAAAAAATACCATCACATTTTGTTCGGTACACTATGCCAAACTTTATCTGCAAATGCCTCTATGTAAACACTTGAAGCTGACACTGACCAAATTTAGACTAGGAATTTCAGACATAGCATAACATCCGTATCGTTACAGTAAATATACTGGGATAGGTTTGACTTGTCCTTTGAGCAAAACTTGGAAAGAGACGAACTTCATTTTGTTTTATGCAGCCGTAAATTATCCAGTCTAAGGGCACAAGATGTACCGACAAAATTTTCCAGGGATCCCTACTTACGGCATCTCACAATGAAAGCATAGTAAGAAATTCATCAATATACTTATTCAAGGCAGTTCAGTTGAAATCAGTTATGACTTCGTGAGAGAGTAGTACATTCAGTCTTTCTAGTGTGTGTGTGTGTGTGTGTGTGTGTGTGTGTGTGTGTGTGTGTTCTTTTTATATATAATTATTGTATTGTTTGTATGTTCTCCATAGCCCCCTTCATAAAGGGCAATGGCCTTTATAACAACAAACCATCTGAGCCCTGAGCTCTCTCTCTCTCTCTCTCTCTCTCTCTCATTGTGCAGGCGCGCGCGCGCGCATGTGTGTGTGTGTGTGTGTGTGTGTGTGTGTGTGTGTGTGTGTGTGTGTGTGTGTGTGTGAGAGAGAGAGAGAGAGAGAGAGAGAGAGAGAGAGAGAGAGAGAGAGAGAGAGAGAGCAATACTATATTAGACACAAACAAACCAGATGTATACTTAATTCAGACGATGTTCGTTCCAATTATCCTCCGCAACATGAAATATCAATAGATTTCGAGTTATTTCAGATAATATTCGTTCCAAATTAGCATTTGTGACATGGAATCTCAATGCATTTTAGGCGAAAAGACACGGATTTAATGAATCGCCTGTCTGGTTAGGATTTGGCCTGCATTCTACCTGTAGAAGCATTCATTGATGTAATCACGTTTACTGCTTTTCCTCAGCATGCTGTCATCTGGGCACCAGATGTGACACTGTCACAGCTGGGAAGATTAATGACGGGTGTTTTCGTAGACAAGCTTCCAATCTGCTGTTTTCCCCCACCTTATGCAAGTTTGTGGTGTCATTCTCATGTGGCCTTTTAATGTTTTGGCATTTAAGACAAAGCGTCAGGGTTTATTTACGTTTTATTGTTTGGTATGGTGACACACTCACTCTTTGTTATCGAAAAAAGAGAACGGAAGGAAGAAGGGAAAAAGAAAAAAAAAAAAGTTTAAAAAAGTTCAAAGAATTCTTTTAATGTAAAAAAAAAGGAAGTTGGAGGACACACACACACACACACACACACACACACACACACACACAAGCTTAAATGCTCTCCGAACAAAATTTTATAAAAATTGAAAAAATTGAAGTGTCTTTGTGGAGCATTTGGCAGTTTTCCACCCCACACTTGCTTTTTGACTGCCCTTACTTTCATTCTTCGCTTTCCAATTATAGACAAAAAAGGTTCATCTGTATTTTTCAAAATGTTTTTGTTCAAGATCTCTCATGTTACGCCCCCAATCACTTCATTTTTGATGATTTTTCCCTCAGTACGCATTTTTCTTGTCTTTGCCAGACAAAATTTGCATTTTAGAGGCATTTGCATACAAATCTACCCACACACATGGTTGCGTGCATAAACACACACACACACACATACACACACACACACACACACACACACACACACACACACACACACACACACACACACACACACACACACACACACACACACACACACACACACACACACACACACACACAGAGATTTGTAAGTACTACCATATCAGTTCATTTTATATCACTAACAGTGAAAGGACGTTAAACTGAAGAACTAATTCACTAACAAAAAAAAAACCAAAACCAAAACAAAAACATATGTTCATATCATGTACAACATAAATATAATTTCATTCTGACAGTCTTGTTCGAGAAAGAATGATCTGGACTTTCCTAAGATGTCCTTTATCTTATTCCTACCTTCAAACCATCAATTCACGATGCTTTGATGTGTGTGGTATCCATAACGGTATGCGTGTATAGGAACAATGCGTTTTGAATCTCTTCGATTGTCATGACGTGTTGTCTTTTTCATTTTGCGGTAACCTTAATGCTAGGACATCAAACATCCTTTTGGGGGATATATCCGTGTTTGTTCAGTGTGCTCTAAGCTGTCCTATCTGCCAGGCAAGTTGCTGTCGTAAGCAGCATTCATTCGGAGTTACGGGCGTGTTCTTATTTTATCATGGGAGCAAGAATTACCCTCTTTGTTTCTATATTACTGTTCTCTGCCTCATTTCAGATTTCCTTTCATTTCAACCAAATCAAGGTCACCTGTATTGTTGCTGTTCGTCCGAGTACTTGCCTGACTATAATCATGATCGAAAAGTCGTGCCAGTCTTGACTAAATGTTAATTTGCATTTGTTTCTTTCTCCAGTTGTTGTTGCTGTGTAGAAGTGTTCAATACGGGGTATATGGGCAAGCTTGAGACATCCTTCTGCGAGGGTGTCTCCTTGTTTGTTCTGTGTGCTATGTGTGTGTGATAGGGCGATTCTGTCTCGTAAGCAGCATTCGTTTGAAGTGTATTCATTTCATCATGAGAGCAAGAGTGACCCTTATTTGTTCGTTCTTTCTCTTCCATATAAGAAAGGAATCATGTTACAACAGTTACGAGGATGTCTGAAGACAACGTCATCAATAGGACATGACCAGCTATTTCTTGAAATGTTTGTAACAATGAACATGTTCATATTGAATAGGGCATGCAAAGGTAAATGGAAGCCACACGTACTAGCCCGATCAGACCAATAGCATATTCAATCATGACATGTGAAGACAGGTGTTATTTCAATATTTCATGCGGCTGAATTGAATGTAGCAGACAGAACGGAAGCTAATTATTGGCCAGGGGAATCGACTGTGTAAAGACAGCTTAAAACATAAGTTAGCGATCAGCAAGAAGACACTATCCGTAGAACAGGCTGTCCAACTCCGTCTTTTAGATGAAAAGGGTACACAGAGAGAAAGTTTGGGGAAAAAAAAAAAGCATGCAGCTTTCGGGTTTGCGTTTTTGTTAGTCGCGCAATCGTCGCGTGACGGACATTTAACTTAACATTGTTCTCTTGCTGGTTTCAGTACTGGCAAACACATGTTCTCCTCCCCCGGAGTCAGTCTGGCCTGTGAAACTGTTGTATGTCTGTGAAATGTAATTTAAGGGAAGTCTACGGCCATTTTCGATCAGTCTGGATTGGGTCGTACGGTCCTTTAATGTTTGGTAACAGCTGGCAGGATTGACCCGATAGCCTCATGTGTTTTAGCCTGCAACGCGAAATAGTGGTCAAGTTGATCTGGCGTCTCTGTCTGTCTGTCTGTCTGTCTTGTCTGTATGCTACAGATTTTCATTCCGGTTTGAGACTGCATGACAGGGCTGTACTCTACGCTTACTTTCATATCATATCCCGCGGCAACCAGGACCGAGAAATACAGATACCTGCAGTGTTGGTCAGGAAATTTCAACAACACTCTCAGAGACGAATCTATTTAGAGGAGGAAACTCGATTGTGTGGTCCCAGTCTTCCCAGCTGAGCCCGTAGCAAACTCAGGTCTGGGTAGGAACTGGTCGGGGCAGAAAACTCCAACATGAATCTGATGGGAATCGAACCCAGACGAGAATCCGCGACGTTGACCACGCTCATACCTGATGTTAGTTTCAAATTCTGTTTTCCTTCATTCAGTCCAGATGGTTTTTCTATACACCTTTCTTTTGCATGCATTTGTTATCTACCAGTTTCATCCACCCTCTGCATCACAGGCGAATGCCTGGATTCAAATCTCCCAAGAACTTCGAGTTTAGATACCAAATTGACAAGCTCTCGCGACATTAGGAAGTATTCAATCGCACTACTACCCGTGCTACCATACACAAGTAAATTCACTCTTTTCATTACCAAGGCATGCGCCACTAACAACCTTCAGGTCCAAGACTTAACATAGCTGAAGTAACATTTGACTAAAACTCTTAACATCAGTGTCTTGTGATGGTCTAAACTCTGTACTCCCCAGCTGCACATAAGCCTCATTATCAGCCTCCTGTCCTTCCAGGATTCAACTGCCGGGTTCTGGCATTACAATCTTCACAAAGCAGAAAGTAAACCTTTGTATACTTTTGTAAACACTGTAACACACATTGCTCAAAATGGGAAGTACTTAATGATATAGTAGTATTTCTATATACATATGGAGAGTCATCTGGGCAAACATAAGCAGAACAAATACCCCATGATTACCTACAACAAATAAACTTCATATTTTATCAGCATTGCAATCCAGAGACTCCGCATAGCTTTATGATTCTTTGTCACAAGAACAAGCACCTTGCAGACTCATTTTCACAGGTACGTGCAGCCGCAGAAATCACGGACTCTGTTCACGCTCTGCAGGCCCATGTCACCCGACGCACCGTGCTTTATCCTCGGAGATTTTAATGACTGTGACCTCAGTTCAAAACCTGCCTTCTTTTAAACAGTATGTGTCATGTTTTACAAGAAAAAGGATAAAATACTTGATTTATGCTACTGTAATATACCATCTGCATACAAGTGCGTTCAGCTCCCCCCTGTTGGTCAGTCTGATCACAATGCCATTCATCTCTTGCCAGCTTACAGACCAAAAGTGAAAACACAACCTATCACTAAAAAGCAAGTGCAGTGTTGGACACAAGAAAGTGTTGATGAATTACAGGCCTGTTTTGAAATGTACAGATTGGAATTTTTTTTGAATTCTAGTTTTGACATTAACGAAGCCACCGATGTTATTTCCAGCTACATTTCTTTCTGTGAACACATGATTGTACCCACTAAAACTATCAAAATATTTCCCAACAACAAACCTTGGGTTACAAAATCTCTGAAAATAACTCTAAATGAGATAAAAATAGCTTTTCAATCAGGCAATAAAAGCGATCGTAAGGTTGTACAAAAGAAACTGCAAACACAGATTGAAGAAACAAAGAGAGCTTACAAGAGAAAAGTCGAAAAAACATGTTCCAGAATGGAAATATGCGAGATGCATGGAAAGGAATAAAGGTTTTATCAGGTTCAGGAAAATGTTCAAACCAAAATATTAGTAACAAAAAAAACAGCAAAAGAACAGAAGCAATTTGCAGAAAAGCTGAACGATTTTTACTGTAGATTTGATGATAAAGATTTTAGTAAAGAATTAAAGGAAGTGAAGGAAGAACTCCAAAGCAATGTTAAAAACGATGTTGATGGAAGTGATTCTGTTGTGATTGAGGAAAATGATGTTCAGTCTTTTTTTCAAACGTTTAAATGTGAGAAAGGCAATGGGCCCTGATAATATCTGTGGAAAATTGTTGAAGGTGTGTGCTTCTCAGCTCTCCTATGTTTACAGTCGTTTGTTTACCTGGTCACTTAGAGAATGTATAATTCCTGTTTTATGGAAAAATGCCACTGTATGTCCTGTTCCCAAAAAACGCAACCCCAAGCTGTTTAAATGATTACCGACCAGTTGCCCTCACATCTGTTGCAATGAAATGTGTCTTGAAAGAATTGTCCTCTGTTCTGTTTTAAAAGATACTACACAGTACCAAGACCCGTTTCAGTTCGCATACCAACAACAGAACAGATCAACAGATGATGCCACACTCACACTTCTCCATCATGCTTTTTCACACCTCGAAAAACCTGCCTCCTTTGTACGCGCATTCTCTTTATTGATTTCTCATCAGCATTCAACACCATACAACCACATCTGATGGCAAAGAAACTCATTAACATAAATGTGTGACAACAAGCTCATTCTTTGGATAATTGATTTTCTCACACACAGAGGACACAGTCTGTTCGATATCAAAGTGTTGTTTCGTCTTCCAGAGTCATTTCAACTGGCGCACCCCAGGGTACTGTTTTATCACCAGTGCTTTTTACTCTGTACACAAATGATTGTTCAGGAAGTGATTCAACTTTGTACATTAAATATTCAGATGACTCAGCACTTGTGGATCTCTCCAACTCTGATTCTGTTTACTTCAAGGAGGTTCAAATTTTGTGACTGGTGCGATCATAACTATCTTGATCTGATGTAACAAAAACGAAAGAAATGTTGATTGATTTTAGAAAGAATCCAAAAGCTGTACCACCACTTTTTATCAAAGGTGCTGAAGTAGAACGTGTTGAATCATACAAATATTTAGGAACTTTTATAGATAATAAGCTGAATTTTAAATCCCATGTTGAGTATGTCCACAAAAAATGTCAAACCAGATTATATTGTCTTCGCAAGCTGCGATCATTTCATGTGAATACTGACATTCTTCGGACATTTTATTCATGCTTCTTGGAATCTGTTTTAACTTTCTCATTTATGTGTTGGTATGGTGGGTTGACTGAGAAGAGTAGAATGTGCTTGAGAAAGTGGTGAACGTGGGAGGAAAAATCGTTGGTGAGAGACAAAAAAGTCTGAGTGAGCTGTACAGGTGCCGTGTTGTTTGTAAAGCGAAGAAGATTGCGTGTGACCAGACCCACGTTCTTGCAAATCAGTATGACCTTCTTCAGTCAGGACGAAGATATCGATCGGTTAAATGCAGAAGTGTCAGATTTAAACAAGTTTTATTCCCCTGTCCATTGATTTTTATGAACCGAGGAGATGTTTAATTGAAATCCAAATTCCTTAATAAAGTTTACTTGACTTGACTTGACTTGACTTGAAAATCGTCAAGAAAAGCCCGAAATCTAAGTCATCTAATTCAGACATAATACCCTCCACATCCCACGTCAGACAGCGCAATGGCATGACCCCCACTGTTGCTGTAGATGCACGTGGCGGTGGCCGCAGTATTCCGTCACAGCTGTCTGACGTCAATCCTGTTGTGACTGCTGAAACATGTCGTCGATGCGCCTGTGACGGTACAAAGTGTCCGCAGAAACAAAGTGTCCGCACGCAGAAATTCTGCGGACACTTTGTTCCGCGAGGTGACATCCCATATCGGATTTTGAGGGTCGCATGGGGACACCCCTCTTGGGGTTGGGCTTAAAGAGAATTGTCCACTCGGCCGCAGTCTACCCCTCATCATTTTCACTAGAAGCGGGCGTGGCCCTTTTGTTTCCTTTTTCTTTCCAGTGCAAAATGATGGCAGGGGGGTGGGGGGTGCTTACTCTTCTTGTCCCTGAGGGCGGAACAACCTCTTCTCTGGTGCGAAGATCAGTCCATCCGGATCCCGGCCAAGCAAGTTCAAGAGAAGATAAACATTCTCGCCGACTCCCTCAGCAGGTCGCACATGATCCCTTCCCTCGGAATGGACTCTGGTCCATTCTATCCTGGAACCGGTCTGGGCTGAGTGGTTCAAACCACAAGTAGACCTGTTTGCCACCAGGTTCAACCGCCGCCTCCAACTATATGTATCTCCAATCCCGATCCGGAGGCTCTGGTGGTGGACGCTCTGTCCATCCCGTGGTCGGGCCTGATCGGCTATGCCTTCCCTCCATTTCCCATCATGGGAAAAGTTCTACGGAAAGCGAGGGAAGACTTGGCCACCCTGATCCTTATGGCCCCCCAGCTGGCCGGCCCAAACGTGGTTTCCGAATCTGCTATACCTGTCCCACGAGCCTCCGATAAAGCTCCCCCTGACAACAAGGTCCTCGCTCCAGCCACGGTCAGGCATTCCACAAGGCAATCCAAACGTGCTAAACCTTCACGCCTGACTAGAGGAACCAGACGGTCCCACACTGTGACTACTGTGCTTAGTGAGTCACTGTAAGTATGTTCCTTTTTTTTTTGCCGTTCACACATCAGTGCGCATTTGACCGACACGAAAAAAGAAACATATCATGCAGAACGTTGTCAGAGCACAGCGGTAAGAAAAGTCTGACACATGTCCCAATGGCTGTATGGTGAGTGCAGCTTCCACCTGAACTGACACTCATTGCCTTTTCGCTTCAGTAGTTTCAACAAAACTGCTACAGATTTTCTTTTTTTTCGTGATGTAGTAAAGCGTCTAATGTTTTTTTCCCCCAAAACTAAGACTTGTGTTAAAAAAAAAATAATTGTTTTACAAAATAGCCGAGGAAATCAGGAGCGTTTAAAACCACCGCCCTGACTGGTACACATATGGCAGAGAGAGAGAGAGAGAGAGAGAGAGAGAGAGAGAGAGAGATTGTGTTTTACTATTGGTCTGGTCAATGTTCAGGTGATAGCAAGACATGTATTTTAAAGCTCTTTGTGTACGCAGTTCCTTAAAACAAAAGCAAAATATTTTATGGCTTGAGGACTCAGTAAATAATCGGAAAGGGGGAAACAACTCTCGTCTGAAAACGAGCCAAGCTAGCATATTTTGACTGATGCACATCTTTATTTTGAAAAAGAGAGTTACGTGACGAGAGCAGGAAACAGCTTCTAGAGACACACGATCACCGACCACATGCAGGCGATAAAGACAAACTACAGAACATGGGACAGCTGGTCGTACGCTTGAGTGTTAACAGTTTAACACGAAATGATTGTTGACACGTCATGATGATGAGTCGCCAACCTAGACTGTTCTTTCTCTCTGAGACATGCACCACTTGGTACGTACAAGACAAAAAAAACAAATGGCCAAACCATGCTGTAACGTCTCTGGATAGTGTGATGCTCCTTGCCACAGCCAGCCGGTGCGTTCACACAGCAGGGATAAGGGGAACATACCGGTTCGCGAGACGAGCTGTGCTCTCTCTCTCTCTCTCTCTCTCTCTCTCTCTCTCTCTTTCCTCCCCTTCCTTCTGTCCTTGTTAGCGCACCTCTGGTATCACCCTTGCGTACTTTTTTTTTCTTTTCTTTTTGCTGTCCCAACCTCTGCGCCACCTC
>JADBJO010008115.1:50000-60000 GCA_016801955.1 Conus betulinus | reverse complement strand
TGTGGATTGGCAGTGCCCGGGGCTGCGGCGGTGCCGACTGGGCTGTGGGCTGTGGACGGAGAATGAGCGGCGTGGGTGCATGCCTCTAAGGTGGCGTAGAGGTTGGGACAGCAAAAACAAAACAAAAAAAAAGATTTCCAACGGGTGGTTTCTGGAGGAATTAGGCTCGAAAAAGATGGGTTAAAATGTCTGAAATATCTGGTGGGTTGGGGGTGTTGGGAAACATTTTCAGGCGCTGCCATCCTCTGTCGTTTCCTGACAAATCTCTCGACATCGATGTGGTCTTGGTATCTTGGTAGGTGGCAGGTTGAAAGGGGATGAATTTGAGACCTACAGCTGGGACGGCTCTTTCACCGTTGTGAGAGCAAGATTGTTGGAGACAGCAGTAAACAAGGCGGCGGTGTCGTTCAAAATTGGAAGTAGGATCGGTGTTGTGTGTATGGGTTTCAAGTGCCGTCTGAGAGGGTTATCCAGCGTTTGTGTGTGGACTGGATAGTTTGGTATTCCTTTCTTTTGTTGCAGTGTTGTAAATGATGAGCCGAGTCTTGAGGTAGTGGCTGTGACCAGTTTGTTGCTGGAAGTGTTTGGGAAGACGGAAGAGAGATGCAAGGGACGCGTTGAGTGCGAGTTCGCGCCTGGTTTTGGAAGAGAATCTTTGGGTGGTAGTGCTGAGAGTGGGGATTGTTGAGAAAGGGTGTGAAAAAAAAAAAATGAGTAGCTGTGGGATGGATATGTTGTTTGAGGCAATGTTTGAGTAAGCAGAGATGACATGCTGACTTAGCTTTTTGAAACTGTGGTTTTTGTATATTCTAGCGCTCATGATTAGATGATAGGTGACAGAAGATAAATGGAACGACATAAATAAACTGCACGGTGTGCGCCTTCCCATCTCCTTTGGTCTAGGTCTCCTTCACGACGTATCATACACTGTCGTTGATTTGGGGGAAGCGCTCTCTCCTCCACACATAAAGTGAACGGTGGGTTGCCAGTGACCTGGCCAGGTGGTTCATGATCTCTGTAGTCCTTTCTCTCCAAGACACGGACATGACGCATGGAACTACTCTACTCCATCTGCATCTGGTTGAATTCTCATCATTTCTCACAGACGTCTGAAGCAGAAAAAACGCGTTTGTTTAAGACAACGCCGTGCAACAGGCTAATGCGTTGCCACTTCTCTCAGAGGTCCTGAGATTCTTAGAACTGTAGGTTAAAGTTCCACTACATTGGGTGAAGTCTGACGCCCTCATGTGTCGTTAACAGGACCTGTCTCAGCGTCAGCCGTCTGGAAGACGTGGCCAGTGACCTCATTCCAGTATCACGACAACAGTATCTAGCCTGCATGGGTATCAGTTCAAGAGAATACCGCATGAATTATCACTGAGTTTGCCATGGTCGACTGCACAGAAATGAAGAGCAGACGTGTCGGCAGGCGGGGTACGATTGTGTAGATCTGATCACCCTTGAGGGCAGCGATACAAACGATGAGGACCGGCCATGCTTTATGAATGTTGTAAGAGCTTTTGACATGAGGACTAAGCGGCGAGGTTTAACTGTTGTTACATACGGTGTCTTCTCCGATAGGGACCTACTGTTGAATGTGTACGTTTATCGACTGGGTTGGATTTTCAGCTCCAACTGTTTCTGTGCTGAAATGAACGCGTGCGTGCATGCATGCGCGCAAACGTGTGCGTTAAAAAGTTTTGGGGGATGAAGTGGTCGGGAACGGGGTAGTGGCGGTGGTAGTGCAATAAACACCGTGCGACGACGATTGAAGCTTTGGCGTACTGAAACCGGGCTTCAATGATTCATGCGGCATCCCGGTGTGTGATGACGCGTGACTGTGATTGATTCCCCGCATCAACACGGATTACGTGACTGTGATTGATTCCCCGCATCAACCGGATTGCGTGACTGTGATTGATTCCCCGCATCGACACGGATTACGTGACTGTGATTGATTCCCCGCATCGACACGGATTGCGTGACTGTTACTGATTCCCCGCATCGACACGGATTACGTGACTGTGATTGATTCCCCGCATCAATACGGATTACGTGACTGTGATTGATTCCCCGCATCGACACGGATTACGTGACTGTGATTGATTCCCGCATCAACACGGATTACGTGACTGTGATTGATTCCCCGCAACAATACGGATTACGTGACTGTGATTGATTCCCCGCATCAATACGGATTACGTGACTGTGATTGATTCCCCGCATCAATACGGATTACGTGACTGTGATTGATTCCCCGCATCAACACGGATTGCGTGACTGCGATTGATTCCCCGCATCAACACGGATTATGTGACTGTGATTGATTCCCCGCATCAATACGGATTACGTGACTGTGATTGATTCCCCGCATCAATACGGATTACGTGACTGTTACTGATTCCCCGCATCAATACGGATTACGTGACTGTGATTGATTCCCCGCATCAACACGGATTACGTGACTGTTACTGATTCCCCGCATCAACACGGATTGCGTGACTGTGTGATTGATTCCCCGCATCAACACGGATTACGTGACTGTGATTGATTTCCCGCATCAACACGGATTGCGTGACTGTTATTGATTCCCCGCATCAACACGGATTACGTGACTGTGATTGATTCCCCGCATGAACGCGGAATACGTGACTTTGATTGATTTCCTGCATCAACACGGATTGCGTGACTGTAATTGATTCCCCGCATCAACACACGAATTACGTGACTGGGATTGATTCCCCGCATCAACACGGATTACAACACTGACTGACTGGCTGACTGAAACCATTTACTGTCAGATTAACATAGTGTTGTTAATCTGACACACTCGCAGACGTGACGCTTTCATTGTAACTGTGTGTGCGTGTGTGTTTAAATCTAAACCATCCAGCCTGGTTGGCTGTATTTTGGTGTTTTAAAAATTCAAAATGACCGTTAAAAAGAAAGCAGAACTCTTTTGGCAGTTGCCCACCCGTTCCAGAATCATACGAACTACTTTGTGTGGACTGTTGATGGGTGTTGGTGATCACCTTACCGTATCTACTGCAACATACACACTCACCATCTCCGTTTCTTCGTCCATCTCCATTTGGAAACCAACAGATACCAGAAATCATCGCACTAAATCCAGAAACACTCGTGAACGGGATGAGGTGGTCTACAGGGAAGACGGATGCTGAGGACATTGAAACCTTCGCTAGAACTGTTCTAGGTTATGACAGAATGCCAGACCAGTGTAACAGGACACCTGGAATTTCTCCGCGGAAGACTGCTTCCCGTTTTGACCTGAGAAAATGGGGAGTATATGGACTTTTCTTGAGGCTTGGGGTGGGGGTTGGTTGGGGTGGGGGTGGGGGTGAAGGCAAAGGGGGGGGGGGGGGGAAGGGGGGGTGCATTTTAAAGTATATGAAAATATAGACCATTACAGACTAATGGTTTGTATGTATGTACGTATGCATGTCTATATGTCTGTCTGTCTGTCTGTTTGTCTGTCTGTCTGCCTGCCTGTCTGTCTGTATGTATGTATGTACGTATGTATGTATGTATAAATGTATGCATGCATGTACGTATGTATGTATGTCTCTCTGTCTCTCACTCTTTTCTCACTGTGTGTGTGTGTGTGTTGTTGTTCTTCAATTTAACGTCTTTTCACTAAATGTGATATTAGACAAGGGGGTGTGTGTGTCGTGCCCGCGTGCGTGTGTGCGTATATGTGATGAGGAGAAATTCTAAGTAAGAATTAAGCTGTAAAAAAAAAAAAAAAAAAAAAAAAAAAAAAAAAAAAAAAAAAAAAAAAAAAAAAAAAAAAAGACAAACAACTGTACAAAAAACAACATCATGAAAAAGCAATTACAGGATTGAGCCAACTGGGCTTAACATAAGAATTCGTACAAATTTTAAAAGAGACATGGTATCCTGGAATATGCACTTTGAAGCATCCTTTCTAAATTCTGACAAATCGGATCAAAGTAGGGGCAAAAGTATAGAACGTGCGTTGTGTGGTAGAATTATCAAGGGCGCCGCAAGCACATCGAATTCTTGACATATTTTGTTCTGAATGCATTTGTTTTCAACCGAAATAATAAGGAGAGAAGTTGCTTACTATGTCTTGGATATAATCCTATGTTTGTATTACGGTTTACTGGATTTACTGAGGAAGCCCTTTTTAAAAGATTACTTGCTCGAGAGTTCGTACAACAAAGTATAGAAGAGTCGGGTTTGTGTATTCGGGGGAGAACACTTTCTTTGTAGTATTCCTCAAATTTTTCAAAAGAAGCCCTTTGTAAGAGAGAATATCCTTCGTGTAAGCTCAAGGGAATATGAATAGTAGCCGTATTGTCAGAATTGTTTGCACCTGCTCGAGCAATCCTGTCAGCCCATTCATTTCCGGATATGGAGCAATGGGAAGGAACCCAACAAAAAATAACTGTTATACCTCTTGACATGAGGTTGTGAATAAGTACTTTAATTCAGATATGATTTCAGCACGATTTTTTGAATTTGTAGATTCTAAAGCTTGAAGAACTGACTTGGAATCACACGAAGAGAATACCATAAAAGTCAAATGATAATTCATTCATGTACTTTACGGCCATTAATATTGCTATTAGTTCGGCTGTAAAGATAGACAGATTTGCCCCAAGATGAAAGGACTTTTCAATTTTTAAAAATGAATGACAAAGCCACAACCAGCATTATTGTTTAATAGAGACCCATCAGTATAGACTTTTACGAGGTGACGATAACAATCATTGATATGTGATTTTGCTTCGCAAGCTATAATATTAATGTTATCAGTTTTAGATATAGTAGTATAGTTATAATCAAATTTTGGTTTGAAGAGCTCCCCAGTTTGGTACGGGACTTACGGGAAAACGCACAGCAAGCTTTTTATGATTGATACCTGCATTTGTCAACAAGTGAGAAGAATATGTGAGTATCGTTTTAGTGGCTCGAATGTTTTTCGCACGTTTAGGAAAGTCTACATCAGACCTCACATCCAGTTCCGTTTGGTTAGCACTTTGAATAGTTGAGCAGCGAAGAATGTACTTAGCGCAGGCTAGTTCACGATGGTCATCAAGAGGTAAGACACCAGCTTCATGGTATGTTCCTAAAGCTGAAGCATGAAATGGAACACCAAGGGCTAATCTGAATGCCTTAGAGTCTATACACTGAAGCTTTTTTAATAAGTACTTAGGAGCACTAAAAAAGACCTCTTGTGCATATGACAATTTGGATCTAACTAAAGCAGAAGAAAGATGTATTAAACTTTTTGTTTCCTGGCCCCAACTTTGTTTGCTTATAACTTTGAGCAGATTAAGAGATTTTCTTGCTTGATTTATTATGTGTTCCAGGTGAAAATTCCAAGAAAGATTTGACATAAGATGCACACCAAGGAATTTAATCTCGGAAGTGTAGCTCAATGTAGTATTATGTACTTTGAAGTTAGGAGCATTGTGAGCAGACCCACCTGCATCAAATAACATCATACGGGATTTTTCAGCCGACAGGCATAAGCCATTATCAGACATGAAGTTCGCAATGTTGTCTAGCTCTCTTTGATATATTTTTCTAATGTAATAATTAACAGATCTTTTTGATGTGTTCTTTTTTAATGTGGCGTTCAACCATAAGCAGATGTCGTCCGCATATTGAATTAAGCTAAAGTTTTTTGAATGCATTTAGGTAAATCATTAGTTAAAATATTAAAGAGAAGAGGTGCGATCACAGAGCCTTGAGGGATACCCATATCTAGTGATCTTTTGGATGAATAAGTATTACCAATTCTTGTCTGAATACTTCTGTTGGTCAGGAATGTTTTAACAAATTTATAAATGTGACCAGAGAGACCTATAGTTTTTAATTATATAAAAGCCTATCATGCCAAACTTGATCAAATGCCTTGTTGATATCGAAAAATGTGGCGAGAACGTTTTGTCTTCTAGCAAACTGGTGTTTAATTTGCGTAGTTAGCTTTACAAGATGATCAATAGTAGACCTGCCCTTTCTAAAACCTGCCTGGTTTGCGGGGATAATGCCAGTTTTTTTCACAATAGTATGTCAATCTGTTTAGAACAATTATCTCCATTAGTTTGCAGCAGACATGAGATGTCAGAGCTATAGGTCGATAGCTATTTGTGTTTTGTCATTGATTTTCCATTCTTTAAATGGGAACAATAATTGAGTCTCTCCATATGGAAGGTATGTTCCCTTCAATCCAACATTTATTGATAATTTCATGTAGAAATAAAACAAAATTTTTGTGGTATATGTTTTAACATTTCATTAGAAATGGCGTCTAAACCAACAGACGTTTTCTTATTAGACAATGAAGAAATAGCAGAGTGTAATTCCTGAAAAGTAATTTCAGCATTTAGATAATGATCATTATTTTCGTCAGGATCAGCGTACATTTCTTCGTTAGATTGGTTTTCCCTCATAGCTCTGCATTTGTCTGATAAACTACAGAAGGAGCTGTTTTTGGAAAAACATGTCAGCAAATGATTCTGCTTTTTGATATGCCGAAGGAAATTTTTCAGCTCCTATTATGATTGGATATGCAGGTAAATGGATTCCGTTTTTCATTTCATGGACCTTTTTTCCAATTTTATTGATCTTTATGTTCACTTATTTCATTAAAACAAAATGATGACCAGTACTCGCGTTTAGCATTTTCAATTACCTTATTCCTTTGATTTCTTGGCAGTTTTAACTGGTATGCTCCCTTTTACCTTTTTTACTTTTGCGTACAGTTTAAACGTGCTTTTATTTTTATCAACAGCGTTTCTGCAAGATTCTGTCCACCACACTTTACCCGTGTGTTTGAGAGATTTTGATTGACTCAGAATCGGTATTGCCTCACTGGCTGCGTGCAGTAGTGAGCCAGTAAAATGACTGTACATAGATTCTATGTCAGATTTATCAAAAGCATTGACGTCATATGAAGATAGCACAGATTGAAATTTGGCCCAGTCAGCTCGCTTGTAATCAAACTTTGGGATTTTATCCTTACTGTTATCTTGGCTCACTACAACAATCCTCTCAGAGAAATAACTATGGGAATATGATCACTCCCTAAAGTGTTATCATAAATTTGCCATGTACAGCTCGGGACCATTGACGGGGAGAGATTAAAGACAAGTCGATTGCAGATGATCTGTGACTAGGGATATCAGACAGTCTCGTGATACTTCCATCATTTAACAGGAGAGTGGAGAGTCTGATATGTTCTCCACTAACGGTTTTGAGCTGACTTTCGTGCAAGTTCTATCCCAGAAAGGAGCATGTTCATTAAAATCCCCTGCAATTAACCATTTGCTACTTTGAAAGTTTATATTATGTAGCCAGTCTGAATTGCTATCAATGACTCCTTTTGGGAAGTACACAGAGACAATGTTTAAGACCAGAGAATTGTCAAAGTGAACAGAAGCTGCACAAGAATACAAGTCTGAGGTGCCAGCAGGTATAGGTGACTGAAGGGGGTGGTAAAATAACTGGTCATTTATATAAATGGCTGCAGAGACTTTCTCATTGTCACCAGTTTCTTGTACCACAGGTGGGTAAAAGAAACGATCCAGCCGTGGCAAGTCGTTTTTAGACACATTTAGTGATTGAAATAAGGACCATGTAGGAGCTGGCTTCAAGATGTTGTTGAAGATTTACCACATTCTTGTTAATCGACCGGCAGTTCCATTGTAGTATATTAATGTCAGTCTTCTTTGCCATCAGAATTTTACAATGGGCATTCAAAGGAGCACAATTGCAAAATGAAGATTATTCAAATGGAAGATAAAAAGACGATTCCCAAACAATGAACTAGTCAGTAAACAGTAACGCAATAGAGAACACTTTTACAGAAGGCAAGGCCTAGAAGAGGAATAAGAAGGTAATATGTAACGTACAAAAAAAAAGGAAATTGAGGAAACTATGCGATGTAGCAGGCTTGAAAAAAAAAAAAATCAAAATGGCAACCAGGCAAATATATATCACAAAGACGATCAGTTTATCATTTCAGTTGCTAGACATTATAGCACAACTACTGACTTTTTTGACGGGGGGGTGGTGTTGTTAAGTTTTATGAAGATCATTCACCAGTCTTGTAGAACATCATAGAAGTTCCGCCAGGGCCCTGGTACAGGAGAAAAAGGGTAGATCATGATATCTGTGTGACGAGAAGACTGGAGGGAGGTATCGTGTTCTCCATGAAGATCGATGTAGACTGGAATTCCTGGACTTGCTGCCAGAGGATTTCTTCCAGAAAAGCTGGTGAACGTGTCGCCCTAAGTTACCAGCAAGTACACTGGCTCCTTTCTGGTTCGGGTGGACTCCGTCTTTCAGTGTTCTGGGGCTGGCAAGGAGATTCTCATGGCTGATGACGGACACTTTGGGAACTTTGAATAGTTCAGAGTTTATAACCGCGTTGAACATTTCGCGGTTTATGTTTATTTCAGGATTAGAAACAGGAGCCACTTTACTGATCACAATGCTGGCATGTGAATGCTCTTTAGCGATGGTTTTAATGGTGTCCGCAAAGAGTTTGCTAGAGGATGCAGCGTCTTTTTGTTGAATATCATTGAGACCACAATGAATAACAATTGCATCAACTTCTGTATCCATTGACGACAAGGTTTGTCTCAATGTGGGCAGTAAGTCCTTTGTAGTGGAAGATTTTTGGAAACTGTTTTGAAACCATAAGATCGACCAAGTCGGGGGCATTTCACACCGTTCAAAACAGAATCATGAAGGACGAGAACAGTTGGGAGATCTTCATTAGCTTGGTTCACTTTCCTTTCCAAGTTGTGTCTTTGTTTGTTTCGATTCTGAGCAGACTGTGACGTGATGACGCTATCATTGGGATTGACGTCATGAGAAGCTGTCTTCTGTGTTCCAGATCGTTCTTTTGGCTTTATTTTTTTATCTTCTTCTTTTTTCTTTCCTGTTTGATGTTGAAGACGCGCGTTTGTGCAGTCACCTGAGCGTAGGTAAGGTCGTGTTTCGCGCTCTTCTTTACCATTTTCTGTTCTGGATCGGTCTGAACAAATTTAGAACGTGGTTCTGAATTGCGTTTTACGTTTGTGAGCTGAGCAATGGTGTTGATTTGCTCACGTACCGTATCTTCTAGGGATACTATTTTTTTGCATAATGTTTCAATTACTTTTCTCACTCACCGATTTCTTCTTTTTCCTCACTCATGGCATAAGATGTGAAGGAGTTGAGATTTTGAGTTTCATCGACGCTGTCCGTTCCAGTGCCAGCATTTGTCTGTTGACCGGTTCGCTTCAGATTTGCACATGCACGAAGCGCCGACTTACTTGGTTTTGTCTTTCTTTCTTGGCTTGCATTTCGTACTGGGAACGAAAGAAGACCTCCCTGGCTCCTGGTTTTGGTCATTTCTGAGACAGAGCCTGCAGAAATGCTATAAGCTAGCAGACCAGACGTTCAGCTTCTGATCGCTGTCCCCCTCCCATGTTCATCACTCTTTACACAACGATTCTAACTGTTCAGCATCTTCTTTCCTTTCAGAGCTTACTTCCCATTTTCCTTTTCTGCCCTTTACTGGCTGCTTTGGAGTGCCGTTGGATTCTGCTTTTGAACCCTCAGTGATGAGAACACAATAGAATTATAGATTGTAGCACATTTCCATTTGATGCCAAGGAAGGAGACGCTATCAGCTGTGTCTCCCTGATGAGGCCGAGTCAGTGGACGAAAGCGTCCGAGGAGGTCATATGAATGAGTCTGTATTTCCAGACAGGCAACGATGGTTTCTATATGCTGCTAGTGAAAATGTCATAGTAATAATCTAACACTTTGTTTTTCATTCCCGTTTTCTTTCTGTCAAAATTTCGTTTTTATTTTTCCTTTCTGTTTCAGTTTTCTGCTCATCCTTGCCAAACCATTAATTTGAGGATGGAAAAAACTGTTACAAATTGTTCAACACAGACATAAGCAAAGGGTTGTGTGGTTCTCATATGCTGCTAAGGAACGGTCTTATGTCTAT
>JADBJO010008115.1:37500-40000 GCA_016801955.1 Conus betulinus | reverse complement strand
AAGCAGAAGATTAAACACCTTGTTATACAGAGAAGCAGTCTGTATGTCAAACACTTTGGTTTCACACAAAAGCAGTCAGTATGTCAAACACTTTGGTTTACACGAAATCAATCAGTATGTCAAACACTTTGGTTACACAAAAGCAGTCAGTATGCCAAACACTTTGGTTTACACGAAATTAGTCAGTATGTCAAACACTTTGGTTTACATAAAAGCAGTCAGTATGTCAATCACTTTGGTATACAGAGAAGCAGTCAGTATGTCAATCACTTTGGTATACACAAAAGGGTCAGTATAACAAACACTTTGGTTTACACGAAATCAATCAGTATGTCAATCACTTTGGTTTACACAAAAGCAGTCAGTATGTCAAACACTTTGGTATACAGAAAAGCAGTCAGTATGTCAATCACTTTGGTATACAGAAAAGCAGTCAGTATGTCAATCACTTTGGTATACAGAAAAGCAGTCAGTATGTCAATCACTTTGGTATACAGAAAAGCAGTCAGTATGTCAATCACTTTGGTATACACAAAAGCAGTCAGTATGTCAATCACTTTGGTATACAGAAAAGCAGTCAGTATGTCAAACACTTTGGTTTACACACAATCAGTTAGTATGTCAACTCTTTGGTATCTAAATGCAGTCAGTATGTCAAACCCTTTGGTATACACACAGAATCAGTCAGTATGGCAAACCCTTTGGTATACACACAAAATCAGTCAGTATGTCAAACACTTTGGTATCCAAATGCAGTCAGTATGTCAAACACTCTGGTATACACAGAAGCAGTCAGTATGTCAAACACTTTGGTACACAAAATGCAATCAGTATGTCAAACACTTTGATATACACAGAAGGGCTCAGTATGTCAAACCCTTTGATGTAGACAAAAACAGTTAGTATGACTAACACGTTGGTGTACTCAAAAGCAGCCAGTATGTCAAACCCTTTGGTACAGGGAGAAAATTACAGTATCCAAAACTCTTTTTTAAAGACTGCGGCTCACAGTATGTTAATATAATAGAGACAGTAGCCCTCAGTACATCATTCATTTTGATACAGACAGAAGCCCTCATTGTATCAACCATGTGAATACAGATAAACGCCCCCTAGTATGCAAGACTTTTGTACAGGCAGAAGATCAGATTTTTTATGACAGGCAGAAGCACTCAGTATGTCAAACATTTATTGTACAAGCAGAGGCACTCAGTATGTCAAACATGTATTGTACAAACAGAGGCACTCAGTATGTCAAACACGTATTGTACAAACAGAGGCACTCAGTATGTCAAACATTTATTGCACAAACAGAGGCACTCAGCATGTCAAACATTCATTGTACAAACAGAGGCACTCAGTATGTCAAACATTCATTGTACAAACAGAGGCACTCAGTATGTCAAACATGTATTGTACAAACAGAGGCACTCAGTATGCATATGTCAAACATTCATTGTACAAACAGAGGCACTCAGCATGTCAAACATGTATTGTACAAATAGAGGCACTCAGTATGTCAAACATTTATTGTACAAGCAGAGGCACTCAGTATGTCAAACATCTATTGTACAAGCAGAGGCACTCAGCATGTCAAACATCTATTGTACAAGCAGAGGCACTCAGTAAGTCAAATATGTATTGTACAAACAGAGGCACTCAGTATGTCAAACATTCATGTACACAGAGGCACTCAGTATGTCAAACATTTATTTACAAGCAGAGGGCACTCAGTATGTCAAACATACATTGTACAAACAGAGGCACTCAGTATGTCAAAGATTCATTGTGCAAACAGAGGCACTCAGTATGTCAAACATTCGTTGTACAAACAGAGGCACTCAGTATGTCAAACATTCATTGTGCAAACAGAGGCACTCAGTATGTCAAACATCTATTGTAGAAGCAGAGGCACTCAGTTTATCAAATATTCAGTGTACAAATAGAGGCACTCAGTACGTCAAGCAACTAGTGTGCTGGCAGAAGCACTCAGTTTGTCAAACATTCATTGTACAAACAGAGGCACTCAGTATGTCAAAGATTTAGTGTGCTGGCAGAAGCACTCAGTATGTCAAACACTTTTGCGCGGCATGGGCATCAGTGTGTGAAACATGATTTGTGATGGCAGAGGCACTTAGTGCGTGAAACATGTTCTGTGGTGGCAGAGGCACTTGCTGTGTAAGACATGTTTTGTGATGGCAGAAGCACTTAGTGTGTAAAACATGCTTTGTGATGGCAGAAGCACTTAGTGTGTAAAACATGTTTTGTGTTGGCAGAAGCGCTTAGTGTGTAAAACATGTTTTGTGCTAGCATATGCACTTAGTGTGTGAAACATGATTTGTGATGGCAGAGGCACTTAGTGTGTAAAACATGTTTTGTGCAGCAGAGGCACTTAGTGTGTAAAACATGTTTTGTGATGGCAGAAGCACTTAGTGTGTAAAACATGTTTTGTGTAGCAGAGGCACTTAGTGTGTAAAACATGGTTTGTGATTGTAGAGGC
>JADBJO010008115.1:25000-32500 GCA_016801955.1 Conus betulinus | reverse complement strand
AAAACAAAACAAAACAAAGCAAGACCAGCAATACTGACTCAGGCATGGCACAAACACATCTAGCTATCTTTACATTTTCCCTGTCAGGATAACAGGGAGAAAAAGAAAGAAAGAAAGAAAGAAAGAAAGAAAGAAAGAAAGAAAAATCTACACTAGCATTGGAAGACATTTGGCACTGGGATGAGTTGGAGTGGAACTTATTGCAGTCTTCCAATTTTGTTTTCACATATTTAATGTCACCTCTCTCATCCCTCCACTCAACAATTCCTTCATTTTCTCACACATTCATCCCTCAACATAAATTTGGCAAAGTATTTACTTAAGACAAATTGGTAACAATTCATGTATGTACAGATATACAAGTCGTTATAATAAAGAGTTCAATTCAAAATATCCTATGACATTTGTCTTGATGTTCTTTGTATTTGAAGGAATGAATGGGAAAATGAGTTGACACAATTGACAACGTGTATATGTTGGAATTATATAATCGTGCTAGGAACGTATTAGCAAAGAGGTTTTATTTATTTTTTTCAGTTTTTAAACAACAAAGCACACACGAAAAAAGACAAATATGTAGCATACTAATTGTACAAAAACACAGAAGAAGTTAGACACAATAAGAGAACAAACACGCATGTCCCCCCAAGAAAACAAAAAAAAAAAAACAAAAAAAAACATACATGAATTGTAAGCAGGATATATATGCATAAACTTACCCCCCCCCCCCCCCCCCCCACACACACACACACACACACACAGGCTTCTCTTGTTGACTTTGGCATGTCGAGGGTTTTGGAGGTAACAGGCTTCTCTTGTTGACTCTGGTTGGCATGTCGAGGGTTTTGGAGGTAACAGGCTTCTCTTGTTGACTTTGGCATGTCGAGGGTTTTGCAGGTAACAGGCTTCTCTTGTTGACTCTGGCATGTCGAGGGTTTTGCAGGTAACAGGCTTCTCTTGTTGACTCTGGCATGTCGAGGGTTTTGCAGGTAACAGGCTTCTCTTGTTGACTTTGGCATGTCGAGGGGTTTGGAGGTAACAGGCTTCTCTTGTTGACTTTGGCATGTCGAGGGGTTTGGAGGTAACAGGCTTCTCTTGTTGACTCTGGCATGTTCAGGGTACGATCTGTGCCGCATTTCTCAGTCAGTAGAGCACTGGACTGTAATTCTGGTGATGCTGAGGTTGTCAGTGCGTTGAGTATTGGCGCTGCAACGTTGAAGGCAAATTTCAGAACTGTATGTCCACTAGACTCACGCCTTTAGAGAGGGTCAGCATAATTGAGTATTTCTACAAGCCCTGTTTGGGAGGGACGTAACTTCTCCTTCCTCCGCAATAGGTTCGTAATAATTTCAATTAAACTACAACCTCCCTAGCGTAGGTCTAGTTTAATTGCCTAATTATTACTCGCCTATTGCTCCCGGAAGGGAAGTTACGTTTAAACTTTAGAGAAAGTAAGGACAGTGGTCAACTTGACAACATAATAGTTCAGCCACATAATGCCAGTAACTGCGTTATCTACAATTGGCACAACGGTTTGAATATCTTATTTCATTTACAATTCACATATCCATCAAGCACTTTCTGGATGAATCTGAACTGCTTTGCCTCTTATAAAATTTAGTGAACGTTCTTACATTATTCCAGCCAGCAGCGTTCAATATTGTTTCCATTGAAATGCTGGCTTTGGCAGCAGCACTACAGCTGTTTGTGGTCCTGGTTGGGTGTGCTGTATATTTTGTGGTATCATTGCCAGTGTACGCACGCACCTCTTTCATTCACCGCGCAAAGGTCTGCTTACCCGCAGGCGTGTGAGGTTTTGTATGACTGAAGAACAACTTCGGTCGGTTATTGCCTCAGAGATCTTTAGTTGTCTCTACATAATGGTTGAAGTGTTATACAGGGTAAAGATTCTCATTCTTTGTGAATGTTCTTATCTCAGCTGGTTCTGTATATAAACCTGGCTTTGTTGTTTTTAACAAACCTGAAAAATTCAACGCACACTTACAATCATACTTCTTCATGTCAATTGTCTTTAAAACGTGGGAGGCATGGCCCCTCTGTCTTGTAGCTAAGGCTAATAACATACAAGTTTTCAAAGCCAGTTCTTTCCAAGTTAATTCATCTGTTCATGTTTGGGTAAGGAAGGTCTGTTATTAACACCCCTTTTCCGAGTTTGCAAATGACAGGATGACTACCCACTGACTATCCATTCAATAATGGCAGATATGCAGACAGAGCAAAATGCGCAGAGTTTATAGCAGAACAGCTTGTACCATTACTAATTAGCTAGGAAGTTTGCTGTCTGCTAATATCTGGCACATCATGTAGGACTCGTGGCATATTCTTTCCACTTGGCAGTGTAGGTGATGTACACACTGTGCGTGTCTGTGGCTGCCAGGAACTGACGACCAGCACTGCTGCTTGAAGGGAGCACCCCTCTCATTGCTAGGCTCCCGGATACTTTGCATACCATCACCCCTCTCTCTATCCCTCTCTTTGGTAGGCTCCCAGATACTTTGCATACTATCAACTAGGCTACAGGTGGGACAGGAGAGGGTGGTATTTGCCTGGTTGAATTGGGAGGGAGAGTATCTGTGTCATCCAATTACATGAATCAGAATGACTTGTACTAATATGATCAATGCAAGCAACAGCCATTGTGTTGTCAAGTACGATACGGACATGCCGCCCACAAACCTGTTTTGCAAAACATTTCAAAGCAAAAACTGCTGCTTTAAGTTCCAGACAGTTGATATGAAATTGTCCCCCTGATTTGGACTGTTCACATGCGACGTCCCAACCTGTACTGCATGATTCTTAAATTAGGGGGGGACGTCAGGCTGCGTGTGGTGGATGACACTGTAGGCAGTATCAACTTTGTTGATTCACCAGCGCAGCTCCATTTTAGCATCAGATGACAGTGTCACGCGCCTGTCAAATTCCCTGCATTCTGCACCAGATCCGGCTTCTTCTCCAAGTGTCTGTAATGTAGAGGTCCATTCATCACTGCTGGAAAGGAAGCAACAATCTTCCCGATAATTCTTGCCACCTCCCTGATTTTTACTGTTTTTTTTTTTTGACAACTGCCAGACAACAGGGGATCATGTCTACTACCCTCTCAGGGGTTAAAGTTGCGGTTATTGAATCAGAGTCAATGATAACCCCCAGGCACTGAATGCGGCGAGTAGGTTCTTGTCTGGATGGATGATAAACCCAAAGACCGTAAAAGTTGCACAGTGTCGAACACACTAGAGGGGCATGACACTGTCGTCTCTGCAAGCAAGAGTGAATCATCCAGAAATCTTGCAGAGAATGGCCTTTCTGTCTCAAGGTGGCAAACACAGGTGTCAAAAGTTTTGTGAATTTATGTGGTGCAAGTGTCAGTCCACTGGCACAGGGAGTTAAAACTGCTCAAGTTGTTCATTCCATTCAAATCTGAGAAATTTTCTGTGTTCCTTTCTGGTTGATACCGAGTAGCAGGCATCCTTCAAGTCAACAGAAGCCCTAAAGCAGTTAGGAGTCACTAGTCTTAATACAGCCTGTAAGGTCTCCATTCTGAAATGGTAATAAGTAACATCTTCATTTAATTCCTTTAAGTTCAGAATAATTCTGTGTGTACCATCTTTCTTTGGTCGTATGAAGACACGTGACACAAACTGATGTGCTTCAGTTGAACAATTTGAAATAACGCCTCTGAGGCTCAGTTTTTGTATTTCTGAGTCAATAACTCTGTTTTCCAATGCATTTAAATTGGGCTGGGTCGGGTAAGCCTGTTCGATTAGGCTTACACCACGATCAGTTTCAAGACTTAAACCTTGTACTGTTTCCAGATTTTCAGAATCTTTTATCGACTTTTCCCATTTCTCTACATATTGTGAGAATCTGTCACCTTAAAAGAGTAGAGCCTCTTGTCTTACCTCATCCAGTAGATGAGATGGGAAAGTGTGTCCCACCTGGCCATCATTGAGTGATGCAGACGCTGGGTTTTCTCTGATAGTACTGTCTTGCATTTCTGTTCACATTGAACTTGTTTTGATATCCGGAGAACTGTTATCTGTGGCCTTAACAGAGGGTGTCTTTCCATCTTGTTGCCTTTCTGCCATGATCTGTTACGACGTCTGTCGTCATAGATGGATTGATGTGGATTGGGTCCTGCCCCCCAAAGACGATTTGTCCAGTTCTTTGACCTCCTTGATGGATGCAGTCAGATTGTCTCCGAAGAACTGACTGGTAATGGAACGCTTTCATGACATAAGCCTTTGAGACGTTTGGGGAGAGAAGGGCACAGTTCATATCACGCCTCATCGACAGTTTCATAACATGCATGACCCAGTTAGGCAAGAGCATCAGTGTTCTGGTCAGTCACAGTTGCGTTGATGCTTTGTTCATTTAGCTTACTTTGTGTGTGGACTTTAAGTATCATCTGAGCTGTCTGTGCCAGTGCCGCTGTGGTGTTGACAAAACCTCTTTACACTAAGGCAATCTTCACATCAGCCTGTTTACTGGTAGCAGGTAAATCTTGCCATATTTCGGTGATGACTTTTAGTACCTGTAGGGTTGGGCAATTATCTGGGCGTAGGTATGTATCCAATCTCTCTCTTAGTTTGTTGTCAGAGAACAAAGCTTTTGCTTATGATCTCAGCCATTGAGTCCGCCAGTGTTTCCTGCCGTTTTCTCCCATGTTGTCTAAAAATCTGATTCCATCTCTTTTAACAAGTCATCATCTAAACATGCAAGTGATAGGACGTCCTCTACATCATCATGCAACTCGCCATCAGACGATGAATAGGAGTACCCGCTGCTGAGATGCATATCGTCTACTCTGACCTTTTCAGGGTTGCTTTCCTTTAGTTCGCCTGCACTCTTCTCGGTATGACCTTGACCGGAATTCCATCCTTTGTCTGGAATTTACTCTTTCATCAGAGAAAGAATGGCGGTGCCTTCGATTCATGCCAGGGGAGCGGCCAGATTTTTATCTGTGGTTTTGCTTCCTCTGACTTTGGAAAATCCTGCATCAAATGGATTGATGCGTGCATCAAGTTGTTCGATTGTGGACCCAGTTTGAACGTTAGTGACCTCTTCTGAATGTTTGTGACCTCTTCTGAATGTTTGTGACCTCTTCCGGGGCTTGCTTCTATTCTGACTGGTCACATGAAGCAAGGGGCTGTGCCAAGGTCAGCTCACACAGGCGGAATGGTACACAGAAATCACACACAGGCGAGATGGATACTTCGCCCCCAAGCAGGTTAACTTAAATGCCACACACAGGCGGGAGAGAAAACTGCAAGTTAAAATGTGTATTTTTATATCGAGCAGCACGAGCACGCTTGACTGAATTTCTCAACACGACTTTCGGAAGATAAGGCCCGTTTGGCCGTTGGCATAGATGACATGTTGCACATAGCATGCGCCCTGCATGAAACATCGAAAGAAATGAAGGAAGAAAATTAAGAGGTAATATTGACAAAATGACACGAGGAACAAATTTTAAACATTAAAGTTAGCGCACCGAAAAAAAAACAACAAAAACCAAAACAAAACAACAACAACAACAAAAACAAACAACAAACGTGGATAAACGAACCACAAGACAAAACACGACGCCTTTCGACCTCTTAGGTCTTCTCCAGGCAAGAAACAAAACACGACGCCTTTCGACCTCTTAGGTCTTCTCCAGGCAAGAAACAAAACACTCAGAACAACGAAAATGAACGAGCAATCACTTCTCTTCATCCACTTCAGCGCATCTTTAATACTGGACTAACTAATGATTTCTGCGTTATGAAGCATGACTAATACTGCACTATCTATATGATTTCTGCCTTGTGGAGCATGACTAATACCAGACTAACTATATGATTTCTGCGTTATGAAGCATGACTAATACCGGCCTAACTATATGATTTCTGCCGTGTGGAGCATGACTAATACCGGACTAACTATATATGATTTGCGCGTTATGAAGCATGACTAACACTAGACTAAGCATGTAACTTCTATCTTGTCGAGCGTGATTAATGCTAGACTAGCTCTGCGATCCCTACCTTGGTGAGCATGACTCATACTGAAATGACAATATGATTTCCATCTTGCTGAGTATGACTAACACAACACTGGCTATAATGGTCTGTACCTTTTTTTGCGTAAGCTCAAATACAGTCCTGTAGAAATTCATGAGTTATTTGGAGCCGACCATTAGGGTGTGGCCGGCAGTTTGAATTGCTTTGGGGCCTTTGGCCCATTTGAATGGGTGAGAATTTTGATTGCCTGAAGTTGTTTTGACATTACATGTTTTCGTGTAAATGTGCGTGTGCGTGTGCGTGTGCGTGTGTGTGTGTGTGTGTGTGTGTGTGTGTGTGTTCGCGCGCGTGCTTGCGCCAGTACGTTTGTGTGCGAGCGCGTACATGTGTGTGTGTGTGTGTGTGTGTGTGTGTGCGCGCGCGTGTGTGTGTGTGTGTGTGTGTGTGTGTGTGTGTGTGTGTGTGTGTGTGTGTGTGTGTGTGTGTGTGTGTGTGTGTATTTGTGTTTTTGGGTAATAGTATCCAAAACAAGGTTACAATTGAAAGGATGAGAGATTTCAAAACTGCCGTTCTTCCAAGTGGTGCAGTTCACCTTTTTAATCGAAATATTCAATACAACTTATTTTTCGATAATTTACTGTCCCAGTTAATTTCTTCACAGTATCTCAGTCAACTTACTCATTGTATCTACTCTTTTTTTCTTCTAAATATTAATTTATTCTTAAATACGTCAGAAATTTTACTCTCGTTCGTCTTCTACTATCTAGTCAGGTTGCAAGTGTTCTTCATAAATTCATAAACAGACCAGATTTTTTGCCGAAAGTCTGTATGCTTAAAAAAAAAAGAAATCGTTTCATAGGAGATCAGGCGACCTTGTGTAGAAAATATCGAGTGGTCTCTGCAAAGTGTGTTATCTTGTGTTCGAAATGATTGATCCAAATATCTGTAATCAACATGTTTTCTTCCATCAATTCAAGAATTTCTGCACACAACAAAAAAGGTAGGGTGAAACTGGAACACCCAGTCAACATCCAGTTTTCTGTCATAAACCACGGCCTATGCTGTCCAATTACAACTAAATTAGACATAACGTTTTCATAGAACGCTCAAATCCGTCGGCGTAGAGTTGGTCCAAATCAAAAAGCTTACAGAACAGTCACCATAAAACATCAGTTTACAGAATCAAATACTCTATGAAAGTCTATTCATATTAAGAAGCAAGGAGGATTATCATAGTTCAGATAGTGAATAGGGTGGTAGAGAAATCCTTATGTTGTCTCCAATGCGTCTGGCTCTTAAAAAATCCTGTCTCATCTTCACTTACGATTTTGGGGAGCACCTTTTTAACCCTGTTCGCAATGCATAAGGTTTTCCGTCTTGTAAACAAGGTTCAAAAGTGAACGGGATCTCTCACTGCTTATATATTCTGTTACTTTATTGTCTTTTTGGAATGCAGATTGTCATACGTCTTTCTGGGTTA
>JADBJO010008115.1:0-5000 GCA_016801955.1 Conus betulinus | reverse complement strand
CTTATATGGAAATCAACAGAACATTCAAACCACAATATTCATCTAAACACAAACAAAGCAAAACAAAACGAAACAAACAAACAAACGAACAACACCAATCCTCCAAAAAAGAAAGGAACAAAAACAAACTAACAAACAAGCAAGCAAATACAGGACAAACGAACAAACACATGAAAAAGAATAGTGCCTGCATGATGATAAATAAAGCAGCAGACAACTCAGTCATCGACTGCATGACTGTGTAAAATAAAATGAAGGAGCAAAGTGACAAAGAGTTATGAGAACACACTGTGAATCCGCGCATTTCCATCACCTGTCAGAGGTGCACAGGTGTGAAAACACTGTTTAGAGATCGTCTCCAAGTCCTGCTGATTTTCTGCCTTGTGTTCCATAGGATGTTATAACATAGGGATCACGTCAGGTCAAACTGACTTTTTTTTTTTAAACAACAGAGGTTAAAGAATAACCTCTACAGCTTGCGTCCCCCTCCCTTCACCGAAAAAGAAAAAGGGAAAAACAGACAAAAAACATTGAGATGAAGAACAATTAAGAGACCAGGTGTAGAGGGCCATTATTGTCTTTTCATATACATGCAGTCATGAACATAATTTGCGATATGGCTTTGCAGCCTGTCATTGCCAAACATTTCGCTTGGGAATAAATAATTTATGTCAGTTGGAATCTGGTACATTTTTTTTTTTTTGGACAGCTGTCCTGTGAATTTCCATCTCAACACTTTGCACTTGGAGCACGGTCCACAAAATGGGTTTTGACCTTTGACCACACCACCTGCTGACCATTGTTTGCCTTCTCTGGAAGTGGTCATATGTCTGCCCCTTAAGTATTTGCAGGACGTGAGCGCTGACGCGAAATCTATTGAGACTGTGTCCCTGTTCAAAGATTTAACGTTTATCACGTATGGTTTTGGGCCGATAGTTCTCAGTAATTACATTGTACAAGCATGATCTTAAAGTGTTGCTATTTTGCTGTTTCCAGAAGACTCTGTATTTAGATTGTTATTTTTTTTCTATGGCGTGTTTTTGTTCTCCCCGATACTTAGGGTTGACCGATTAAAAAGAAAAAAAAATTCCCCAGATTTGTATTTTCCCATTTGTGTAACATATCACGGACGAATTCTCTCCAAGGAGTGGTGTAACTTTCTATATTTTGAAACATACTTCAGAGAGGATATGTTGTACAGTGTGCTATGTGTAGCCAAGCTTAGTGTATGGCATATCGTTTTAGACTGAGGGGGAATCAGCACAGTTCCGCTAATGCTGGGAGGTTCATTGCGTTTTTGTGTGGGCTTGAGGGGTCTTGATACAAACATGTATGTGTATGAAGGAATGCATGGGATATCCTTCGTTGTAAAAGGGCCATGTTCTTGCAAAATCAGTATGACCTTCTTCAGTCAGGACGAAGATATCGATCAGTTAAATGCAGAAGTGTCAGATTTAAACAAAGTTTTATTCCCCTGTCCATTGATTTTATTAACCGAGGAGATGTTTAATTGAAATCCAAATTCCTTTATATGAATGTATGTCATATGTGCGAAAATGAGTAATGTGACAAAGTTTGTTGTTATTTGCTGTGAATGTGTGCGACCACAATTAATTTCTCAAATTGAGATAATAAAGTTTACTTGACTTGACTTGACTTGACTTGACTTGACTTGACTTGAAATATGGGGGCCACTCGTGTTGTGATATATTCAAGAGAACTATACTTCAGCGCCATAAATTGAATTCGGTGCGATCAGCATATCTTCCATGTCGGTCATCACATCTAGTGTCAACTCAGTCCCTTCATTTATCTTTCCCAGGGTGCACAAAGCTTCGTTTGCTTGATTTGCCGGATGCTTTTTGTCATTGTAACTTACCTATTTCATGGAAAATGACACCGATATATCTGTACTTTCTTGTGACCTGAAAAATTTTAAGACCTTTATTTGAATTTCAATTTTCCTTGATTGATCTGAAGATCCTATTCGGGTTGCGAGCACGCGCGCACGTGTGTGTGTGTGTGTGTGTGTGTGTGTGTGTGTGTGTGTGAGAGAGAGAGAGAGAGAGTTGTGTGTGTGTGTGTGGTGCGTGTGGTGTGTGTGTGTGTGTGTGTGTGTGTGTGTGTGTGTGTGTGTAAGGGGGTGTATGTGTGTGTGTGTGTGTGTGTGTGTGTGTGTGTGTGTGTGTGTGTGTGTGTGTGTGTGTGTGCATGCATCAATACGTGCATGAAAATACAAAAAGCACACATTTACAAATAACACATATCCCCAAAACTGATTCAATGAATTTAATTTTCTTTTCCGAGCTGTTTTAAACCATTGTATCCAAGCATAAAAGTCAGCTATATATTTGTTCATACTGAAATGGCGAAGGAAATTGTGCATAAAGGTTTTGCATTCCTGCTAATTTCATCGGTAAAGTAAATGAGATCAAAAGTTACGAATCAAATGTTTGTTTTTTTTTTTATGAAAATTTCAGTTTCTCTTTGTACTTTCCAACATTGTAATGCTGAAACAACTCATGTGAACTCCATGCAGAATCAGGACTTGATGTGAATATCTTTGGAAAACTGAGAGTAATTCAAGGCCATTGAAATGACAAGTTCTTACCTTACAGACTGCGTCTGGATCCAAGATGAATGGATGTTTACTTCATCAAATCAGGATACTTTTAAAACGCATCCTGTAGTATTATGAAGTTCTTTGTGGTGTGACTTTCTTTCTTTATAACTCATACTTTGTATATTTATTTTTCGTTGCATGTTTCTGTTCGTTTTTAGTCTGATTCCCACCCATATGCAAAATATTGTTAGCATGTTGAACCAAAATGATATCTATATACATGTTACTGTATAAATCACATATCAGGTTAAAAACAGAAGGTGAATTGCAACTGCCCCTTGAAAGATTCCAGTTTGGAGGCCTCGTCGTTTTGTGAATCTGTGTTTCCGATTCTTGTTTGAGAATTGCTCGGTGTTCGAAAAGAACTAAGTTTCAAAGTGAGGTGCACTGCGGATGGAAATGGAAACAAATTTAGAAGAGAAATTATAACTACTCTTCGCCGGACAAAAAGGACTAACAAATTACAAGACAAACACATGACGTTTTCAGTGTCCTGAATGTTGTTTAGTTCGCCTGAAGAAGACCAAAGAGTCCGAACATGACGTGTTTTTGTCTTGTAATTTGTTTGTCCCCCTTTTGTCCTGGCAGAATGATAATAATTTCTCTTCTGATTCGAAAAGGGAATTCATTGAACTGCTCGGCTAAAAAAAAATTGAATAGCGGCGTGTGGCACGCCAGGTACTAGGTGTAGGCCTGACGAAAAACAGAACAAACCAAGAACAAAAAAGCTCGTATCTTATTCCTAGGAATAATTGATGAATCGAAATGATCATTACACCATAGCCGTCAGACAGTTTGATGAAAAAATCGTGCCATTAAAGAAGGCTCCCACATTGTTATATATCACCTTTCTTGTTCACGACCGATGCATTTTTTGGCTTAAAATTTACCAACGACTTATCCAGACATAAAACGGTTGATGTGGTGATATTTGATTTTATTTCATTTCCACACTGTTCGGCAGAAATGTTATCTATACTTATAGTGATGGAGATATTTGGTTGAAGTCGTTGATTGTCCACATGCTAACTTTGCACAAGGTGTAACATTCTAACTGTCCACCCTAGTAAACGTACACAATCCGGACCAAGTATAAACAGCGAATCAAACCACCGACACAGTAGTCCCTCTACATCAATCCACTTCATTGTTAAGGTACAGTTACATGATACCGTGAGGCACAGGTGCCTTCTCGGCAACTCTTCGTATCCTAAGATTCAGTCAACATAACAATGCACAACATCTATTTTTTTTCCAAAAACCGGTGGTATAGTTTTTGTACTGATGCATTATTTCTCATACCCCAGGTAATCGTATGGACCACACACATGTGATTCTTTCCCCTCGCTCCTTTCTCCCTCCTCCCTCATGAACACCCCCACACACCCCGACACACACCCAACACAAAACCACACCCACACACAGCACACACCCCCACACACCAACCGGCCTGTCCTTACATAACAAAGATAAGCAAACCACACCACATCCACTCACGTCGAAAACATCAACTCCATCTTGCCACACCCCTCGACCCATTACTAATCAAATCCTCTCTTTCACCCACTCACCCTCCTCACTACCATCCACAAATATGTGACAAGAAGGGAAAAGAAGAAAAACAAAAACAAACAACGGGAAAAAAGATTGGAAAAAAAAAGAAAAACGAGCAGAGAAAACACAAACTACCAAAATAAAACAAAAACCCGACTATAAAGAAAGTCATAAGAAGAGTGTGAAGAAAGAAAAGAGGGAAAAAAAAAAAAAAAAAACAAAAAAAAAAAAAATTGAATAAATAAATGAACATTAAGAAAAAATGTAAGAGGAACGCTAGCAAAACTCATGAAGAAAAACAAAAATTGTAGAAAGAGGGAGGAAGACAAGGCGACAAACAACACAGGGATTGAAGAGTAGTGGATAGAAGGAGATGAGAAGCGGATGGATCGGCGGGGAGGTATGAGAGGGTGAGAATGAAGAAAGGCGAAGGCGCGGGTTAACTTCTCGATTACGCGTCCCGCTTCAACCTTGCTGCATTCCGGATGTATAATTCCACAAATGGCTAGTTCCATGGAAGAAAAAAGAAGGAGGAAGGGTAAGTATCGTCAACACCCCTATCACCACAGCAACACCCCCAACCAACCCCCCCCCCCGGCCCACACCAGCTCCATCTACACACACGACTTTGACCATCGTCATTCTTATTCACGTTATACAGAAAACAGAAATGCAAAGCGTAGAGGGAATCAAATAGAGACGAAACATAGGTCATCATGAGGAGAGTGCCGGCAATAAAGCCCAACACACACACACCACACACACACCACCACACCACAGACGCACAACACTCTTCGCGCTCTCTTTCCTCTCACACAGCGCA
>JADBJO010008114.1:95000-101198 GCA_016801955.1 Conus betulinus | reverse complement strand
GGATTAGCGATTAGAGAGAAGAAGAGAGAGGAGGGATAGAGAGAGAGGCACGAGGATAGAGGGGAGAGAGAGCGGTGAGGAGAGCTGAGACTGGAGGGAGAGAGTGATGAGAGGGTACGGAGAGAGGAGGAGAGAGGAGGATAGAGAGGAGAGCGAGCGGGAGAGAGCTAGAGAGATGAGGGAGGGAGGGAGAGAGGGAGAGAGAGGGCGGCGAGAGGCAGAGATAGAGAGAGAAGAGAGATGAGGAGAGAGAGAGAGGATGAGAGAGATTAGTAGAGGATGAGCGATGGAGGGTGGAGGAAGAGTGAGAGTGGATCGAGAGGTGAGAGGGAGAGAGAGAGGATAGCTAGGAGAGAGGATAGAGGAGGGGGAGAGACATGAGAGAGATGAGAGAAGGGTGGGAGAGCGTAGGGACTTTCAGACAGACAGACAGACAATCAGGACAGGACGAAAAAAGAACAGAAAGACAGACTGAGAGACACTGAGAGAGAGAGAGATGAGAGAGTGAGAGGAGAGAGAGAGAGGAGGGAGAGAATGAAGATGAGGAGGAAAAAGAATAATTTATTATGACATTCATGTAGTGACATCCATACTTCCACTACAAATGTTATGACCGACGTGGATGGCCAGCAATAGTATGAGGAGAATGTCCAAACGCAGGCCTGTGCCGCTGGAACAATAAAACCCTAGGACAGAAGGGGGAAAATTTCAAGTTTGTTTTTCATGCTAGGGCACCAGAGGAATTCGAACACACACAAACATCTCACTGCGAACATGGTAGTTGACCACTTGGCTCACCGGCAACCCTTTTTGGAGAAAAAAAAAATAAGGAAGATGCCAGTCAGAGTATTCATATTCCATCATATTCATCACCATCTAGTCAACATGTCGTGAAAGCGCTGCCTCAACACATGAACGACAGCGGTGCTTCTGCTTTTTTGTTTTTCTTTTCTTTTTTGCTTTTTTTTTTCAGTTCTTCATCTCAGCGTTCGAAACATTTGATATTAAAGAACGAGATACACCCGAAGTACCAGTGGGACCCACAGAAGTACTGTCCTCAACTGTCAAACCAATCAGACGGGAGCAATCCCGCATCACCCTTGGAAGCCTGCGTTGTGTGTTCACATCGTTTGTAGGCACGCACAGGGCGTTACCTTAAGACGTCAAGGGACATAACTGCTCCCTGACAGATACCATCGTGTGAGCGACCACCAGGCGCGACTCTTTTTCATAAACTTCAGAGCCCACCGGCGAAAGACGCCACATCAAGCGAACTGCTGGGCGCATCCTGCGGCCCTACTCGTTGCTGTTTCGCTGACAGGTGAAGACAGTACAACTCCAGCAACATGGTCGAATGTGCCATCTGAAGACAATTCCAGGTTGCAGTTTTTCCCACTGTCAACAGGACCATGAACACATTTATACCGAGCCATATTCATAATCTCTTACGGCGTTTTACCATCAAGGAGAACAACAAAGGGAAAAAATCAACATTCATACAGACATAAATAAACATAATGCAAAGTAACCACGTAAACTATAAAAGTACATAAATTCGAATACAGGTGTTGTAGGCAGCAACACACTACGAGAACTGACGTTCACAATAATCTCTTTCAATCCACCATACTGGACAATGATGTAAATGACATTGCAATCAGAGCATGACGACAGAAAATGTAGATGATTTGCGGAAATGTCATTGAACAGGTTTCAGCTCAGTGCTGTTACGAACAGATGGTCACACACACACACACACACACACACACACACACACACACACAACACACACACACACACCAACGCACGCACGCACACGCACGCACGCACACACACACACACACACACACACATACACATACACACACACACACACACACACACACACACACACACACACACACGCCACGCACGCACGCACGCACGCACGTACACTTTTTTTTACACACGCGCGCGCGCGCTCGCGCGCACATGCACATGCGTTTCTGCACACACACACACACACACACACACACACACACACACAACACACACACACACACACACACGCACGCACGCACGCACGCACACTCACTCACACACACACACACACACACACACACACACACAACACACACACACACACACACACACACGCACGCACGCACGCACGTACACTTTTTTAAACACGCGCGCGCGCGCTCGCTCGCACATACACATGCGTTTCTGCACACACACACACACACACACACACACACACACACACACACACACACACACACACACACACACATGGGCCCGTGCCCACACATCCAGACACACACATGTGTACATCCTCTACACACACGTATACAATGATAAAAATGGCACCACCAATGTTAGGTAGGCACTCAAAGTTTGACCAGCGCGTTGGGCTAATGCGTAGGTCAGACATCTGCTGAGTCGTAGCCACGAGACCCTCTTCTTCAATTCTCTCATCTTAGTTATTAATTCACTTATCCATCAGCTTTAAATCATGTACAGTGTGGTCTCAAAACTGAGCGGATGTGGCGTAGCGTATATGGAATAGTCCGCACGCAGTGACGCCTCGGTGATGAAACTGAAACCGAAACACGATCAGAGGAACACGTAGTCCAATGGTTACAGCCTCTGCCCGTGGAGCTGACGGCCGTGAGTTCGAACCCCTCGCTGAGGCTGGATTCCCTGTTAGGTTTGAAACAGTCTCTGTCCACTCAGTAGTACAAAGGTACATGATTAACCGTCTCTGTCCATCCAGTAGTATAAAGGTACATGATTAACCGTCTCTGTCCACTCAGTAGTATAAAGGTACATGATTAACCGTCTCTGTCCACTCAGTAGTATAAAGGTACATGATTAACCGTCTCTGTCCACTCAGTAGTACAAAGGTACATGATTAAACCGTCTCTGTCCACTCAGTAGTACAAAGGTACATGATTAACCGTCTCTGTCCACTCAGTAGTACAAAGGTACATGATTAACCGTCTCCGTCCATCCAGTAGTACAAAGGTACATGATTAACCGTCTCTGTCCACTCAGTAGTACAAAGGTACATGATTAACCGTCTCTGTCCACTCAGTAGTACAAAGGTACATGATTAACCGTCTCCGTCCATCCAGTAGTATAAAGGTACATGATTAACCGTCTCTGTCCACTCAGTAGTATAAAGGTACATGATTAACCGTCTCTGTCCACTCAGTAGTATAAAGGTACATGATTAACCGTCTCTGTCCACTCAGTAGTATGAAGGTACATGATTAACCGTCTCTGTCCACTCAGTAGTATAAGGGTACATGATTAACCGTCTCTGTCCATCCAGTAGTATAAAGGTACATGATTAACCGTCTCTGTCCATTCAGTAGTATAAAGGTACATGATTAACCGTCTCTGTCCACTCAGTAGTATAAAGGTACATGATTAACGTCTCTGTCCACTCAGTAGTACAAATGTACATGATTAACCGTCCCCGTCCATCCAGTAGTACAAAGGTACATGATTAACCGTCTCTGTCCACTCAGTAGTATAAAGGTACATGATTAACCGTCTCTGTCCACTCAGTAGTATAAAGGTACATGATTAACCGTCTCTGTCCACTCAGTAGTATGAAGGTACATGATTAACCACCTCCATCCATCCAGTAGTATAAAGGTACATGATTAACCGTCTCCGTCCATCCAGTAGTATAAAGGTACATGATTAACCGTCTCCGTCCATCCAGTAGTATAGAGGTATATGATTAACCGTCTCTGTCCACTCAGTAGTATAAAGGTACATGATTAACCGTCTCTGTCCACTCAGTAGTACAAAATACATGATTAACCGTCCCCGTCCATCCAGTAGTACAAAGGTACATGATTAACCGTCTCTGTCCACTCAGTAGTATAAAGGTACATGATTAACCGTCTCTGTCCACTCAGTAGTATAAAGGTACATGATTAACCGTCTCTGTCCACTCAGTAGTATGAAGGTACATGATTAACCACCTCCATCCATCAGTCAGTAGTATAAAGGTACATGATTAACCGTCTCCGTCCATCCAGTAGTATATAAAGGTACATGATTAACCGTCTCCGTCCATCCAGTAGTATAGAGGTATATGATTAACCGTCTCCGTCCACTCAGTAGTATAAAGGTACATGATTAACCGTCTCCGTCGATCCAGTAGTATAAAGGTACATGATTAACCGTCTCCGTCCATCCAGTAGTATAAAGGTACATGATTAACCGTCTCCGTCCATCCAGTAGTATAAAGGTACATGATTAACCGTCTCCGTCCATCCAGTAGTATAAAGGTATATGAATAACCGTCTCTGTCCACTCAGTAGTATAAAGGTACATGATTAACCGTCTCTGTCCATCCAGTAGTATAAAGGTACATGATTAACCGTCTCCGTCCATCCAGTAGTATAAAGGTACATGATTAACCGTCTCTGTCCACTCAGTAGTATGAAGGTACATGATTAACCGCCTCCCATCCATCCAGTAGTATAAAGGTACATGATTAACCGTCTCCGTCCATCCAGTAGTATAAAGGTACATGATTAACCGTCTCCGTCCATCCAGTAGTATAAAGGTACATGGTTAACCGTCTCCGTCCATCCAGTAGTATAAAAGGTACATGATTGGCCGTCTCCGTCCACTCAGTAGTATAAAGGTACATGATTAACCGTCTCCGTCCATCCAGTAGTATAAAGGTACATGATTAACCGTCTCCGTCCATCCAGTAGTATAAAGGTACATGATTAACCGTCTCCGTCCATCCAGTAGTATAAAGGTACATGATTAACCGTCTCCCGTCCATCCAGTAGTATAAAGGTACATGATTAACCGTCTCCGTCCATCCAGTAGTATAAAGGTACATGATTAACCGTCTCTGTACACTCAGTAGTATAAAGGTACATGATTAACCGTCTCCGTCCATCCAGTAGTATAAAGGTACATGATTAACCGTCTCCGTCCATCCAGTAGTATAAAGGTACATGATTAACCGTCTCCGTCCATCCAGTAGTATAAAGGTACATGATTACCGTCTCTGTCCACTCAGTAGTATAAAGGTACATGATTAACCGTCTCCGTCCATCCAGTAGTACAAAGGTACATGATTAACCGTCTCCGTCCATCCAGTAGTATAAAGGTACATGATTAACCGTCTCCGTCCATCCAGTAGTATAAAGGTACATGATTAACCGTCTCCGTCCATCCAGTAGTATAAAGGTACATGATTCACTTCGGGAAAGTTCAGGCGGCGGAAGGAGAGGATGGGTACCGCCTTCCTTTATGCCATGCCCCAGACATGATGAACTCTAGCAGTTCACTGCCTCTACGGCAGTTAGGCTGTGGGATTTTAATAACCAGCACCTTGACTTTATGAAGGTACTAGAACTCTCTCTGACGGATAGTGTAGCCATCATCATCATCATCATCATCATCATCATCATCATCATCATCATCATCATCATCATCAGTAGTAGTAGTAGTAGTAGTAGTAGTAGTAGTAGTAGTAGTAGTAGTAATAGTTGTTAATGTTGTTATCGTTATTGTTGTTGTTATTATTTTTATTATGATAATATTTGCTGCTGCTGCTGCTGCTGCTGCTGCTGCTGCTGCTGCTATTATCATTATTATTATTACTATGATTATCATGATCATTGGTTTAAACGAATTTATTCAAGAAGTACACACACAAAAACAGCAACAACATGTAAGACGAGTTCAACAAGCAAAATGCTTATACACGGTACTCACTGAATATAAAAAACAATGGACTGGCTGCAAAAAAAAAAATTGAACATGAACGTTTGCATTCAAGAAATAATCTGAAAACAAACAATAACCTGAAACAAGGTTTTAGGGAGGGAAGAGCAAAGCAAGGAAAAGGAAAAATCCAACACCGAGACAAAACATTCAATTAGAACAAACTGTCTGTGCCAGGGCAGGCTGTAGGCCAAAGACCTCTTTTAAGACTGTAACATATCTGAGATTTGAAGTCACTACAATAGGTATTTGTAACATATTTGAGATTTGAAGTCACTACAGTAGGTATTTGTAACATATTTGAGATTTGAAGTCACTACAGTAGGTATTTGTAACATATTTGAGATTTGAAGTCACTACAGTAGGTATTTGTAACATATTTGAGATTTGAAGTCACTACAGTAGGTATTTGTAACATATCTGAGATTTGAAGTCACTACAGTAGGT
>JADBJO010008114.1:85000-90000 GCA_016801955.1 Conus betulinus | reverse complement strand
TCTATTCATTTATTTATGTGCCTGTTTATCTATTAATGTATTTATGTATCTATTTATTATTGCCTAATTTTTCCTCAACGGATCCCGGGTCAATTGTTCCGCCAAATTTCGTTGAAATCGGTCCTTTATTTCTTTATTATTGATCTATTTGATTATACATTCGTCTAATTCTGTCGTTCTTTATTTACTTCTTCATTTATTTATCTATCCTTTTATTGCCTCCTTTTGCTCAACGGGTCCCCAGTCAATCTTTTGATTCAAAACCACCACACGGTCCTACACCCAATACTTGAAGGAATCGTCTTTGAAACGCGTGTCCACCTTCCCACCGAGTCTTCTGACAATCGGTTCCCAAGTCTGTGAGTAATCTTGGAAAGTGATAGACATTCAAACCAACAGACACGGTGAAAATAATAATATATGTGTGTTCGGCAGTTGATGTAAAAGCACGAGGGTAACAAACAACAACAACAACGACAACAACAACCAAAACACACGGGGGGTGGGGGGGGAGGGACAACCAATGTTAGGTAGGCACTCAAAGTCTGACCCAGCACATTGGGCTAATGCGTAGGTCAGACATCTGCTAAGTCGTAGCCACGAGACCCTCTTCTTCAATTTTCTCATCTTAGTTGTTAATTCATTTATCCATCAGCTTAAAATCATGTGTAGTGTGGTCTCAAAACTTAGCAGATGTGGGTGTAGCGTATATGGACTAGTCCGCACGCAGTGACCGCCTCCTTGATGAAACTGAAACACAACAACAACAACAACAACAACAGCAGCAGCAGCAGCAGCAGCAGCAGCAGCAGCAACAGCAGCAGCAGCTGCATCAATAACAAAGCACAAGTCATTCCGATTGGTTCTGTCTCCATACAGAGTAAAACGACAGCAGCCCGGTTGGTGCATATTTTTTGTCCTATTTTCATTCTCCCCCTCTCCTCACGTCAACTTACCGGGCGTACGAGATTTGATTATCGCCCTTGGTTTACTTGCCCCCCCCCCCCCCCCCCCCCCCTTTTTTTTTTTTTTTTTTTCTCCTCCTCCCTAAGGGACGTTTCGACAGCGTAAGAGAGAGTTTACTGAGGGCGTGTGAAAGACGGTGCGCCATACCAGAATAGTGGCTGCTGTACTGAAATGGATGTCAGTTTTTTGTTTTTTTTTTTTTCAGTCACATGTGTTATCAATCTGCACAGCACGAAAGTCCACGGCTCAAAGTAGCCTATATGTTGAACAAATGTGGTACTTGTCCTGTGCATAGAACACAATAGGAAATACTCAACTATCTTACTTATCTCTATGTCCTACCCTTAAATATATCTCTTTGCCATCTGCTTCAGCCTAACGGACTAGGGTTGAGTAGGGTGATGTGTGTGTGTGTGTGTGGTGTGTGTGTGTGTGTGTGTGTGTGTGTGTGTGTGTGTTGTGTGTGTGTGTGTGTGTGTGTGTGTGTGTGTGATTGTGTGTGTGTGTTTGTGTGTGTGCGTGTGCTGTGTGTGTGTTGTGTGTGTGTGTGTGTGTGTGTGTGTGTGTGTGTGTGTCTGTGTGTGTGTGTGTGTGTGTGTGTGTGGTGTGTGTGTGTGTGTAGTGTGTGTGTGTGTTGTGTGTGTGTGTGTGTGTGTGTGTGTGTGTGTGTGTGTGTGTGGTGTGTGTGTGTGTGTGTGAGAGAGAGAGAGAGAGAGTGTGGTGTGTGTGCATGCATGTGTGTGCGTGTGTGTGTGTGTGTGTGTGTGTGTGTGTGTGTGTGTGTGTGTGTGTGTGTGTGTGTGTGCGCGTGTGTGTGTGCGTGTGCGTGCGCGCGCGCGCGCGTGTGTGTGTGTATGTGTGTGGGGGGGTGAGTGTGTGTGTGTGTGTGTGTGTGTGTGTGTGTGTGTGTAAGTGTGCGTGCGCGCGCGGTCGCGTGTGTGTGTGTCTGTATGTGTGTGTGTGTGTGTGTGTGTGTGTGTGTGTGTGTGTGTGTGTGTGTGTGTGTGTGTGTGTGTGTGTACGTGTGTGTGTGTGTGTGTAGGCGCGCGCGCAAGAAGAAGGAGGATGCGAGAATTATAGGCTGTAAAAAACCAGCGCCAAGCCTTACCTAGCCGGCCTCCTGGTAGTCCCATCAACCCCACAGATATGTTGCTTTCCACCACTCTCACATTCGCTCTGGCATGAACTTGGTTCCTAAAATCAAATCAACACACAGGACTGGTGAGAACAGAAATGAATCTCCACATCTTCCAAGAATGTTTGGAACATGAAAAAGAAGACGTGTGGGCTGCACATGGTGAAAATAATCGTGCATTGTGTGTGTGTGTGTGTGTGTGTGGTGCGTGCGTGCGTGCGTGCGTGCGTGCGTGTGTGTGTGTGTGTGTGTGTGTGGTGTGGGTGGGGGGGGGGGGGGGGGGGGGGGGGGGGAGGAGTAGGAGGAGGAGAGGGACGTAAAGGAGATGGAGAGAGAACCTGCACGCCATATTCCGCGCCTCCCCTCCCACCCCCCCCCCCCCCACCCACCCCCGTCCCCCGCCCCCCTCCATACCCTTCCACCCACAAAGTACTGGGCCAGAATTTATCTTAACAAGCGAATAACGAACGTCGTACGCAGAACCTAGCGACTTTCCGTAAGCAGACAGCGAATACGTCTCAGTGTTGCGTAATCCCCGCTTACGAGGAGATGTCCGACTGCCTCTCTGCTATCAGCTGAACATGAAATCCGGTTCCCACTAAACCCAAACATGCCTGTCATACAACCGCTGCATGTCTGGACTTAAACCTGTCTTCATGTTCTCCTGTGGAACCAAACGAAGGACAGAAACGAAGGAAGGCAAAGAAAAGAACAAAGAAGGAATGCAGAGAGAGAGAGAGGGGGAGAAAGAGAGAGGAGGAGGAAAGAAGGAAAGGAGAGAAAGAAAGAAGGAAGGAAAGAAAGAAAGCAAGAAGGAAAGATAAGAAAGACGAAGGAAATGAAGAAGGAAAAGAGGAAGGAAGGAAGAGAGGGGGGGCGGAATGGAAGAAAGAAAGGAGGGAAAGAGGGAAGGAGGAAGAAAAGTAACGAAAAGACCAGAAAGAAGAAAGATTTAAGAAGAAAGACTCAAATAGCAACCTTAGAATCTAATAGAAGAAATTGAAGAAAGAACTGAGAACCCGGGGGGGGGACGTGAGAGAGAATGGAGGAACAAGGAATGAAGGAATAGGATAAAGGAAAGAGAAGGAAGAAACAAAGAAAGAAAGAAAGAAGAAAAAGAAAGGAAAAGAAAGAAAAAAGAGAAAGAAAGAAAGAAAGAGAGTGAGAGAGAGAAGAGACGGGATAGAGAGTGAGAGAGTTAGAGTTGAGTTGAGAAAGAAATAAAACAAGAAAGAAATAAAAGAAAGAAAGAAAATTTCACCCCAGTCGGGGTGTTTGGGATTTCCCTTTCTAGATTGATGTTCTGAGGGAAAAGAAAGAATCAGAGAGAGAGCAATTGAAGACGAATTCTGTTTTTGTGATATTGGGTTGAAAACTTCTTTTCATTTTTCTTATTTCAAAGGCAGAACAAAAAACAAATCCAAGAAAGAGGAGAGGGGAGAAGAAAACTGTGTAAAAGACAGAATCAAACGCAACACATTAGAAATGGGAGAGGAGATGAGAGGGGAAAGGGTGTGGGGGGGGAAGACGAAGGATTGGGACAATATATAAACCGAGACCTCTCTCCTCTCTATCGCTCCTCTCTCTCTCGGCTCTCTCTCTATCTCTATGTCTGTCGGTATACTGTCTGTGTCTGTCTGTCGGTAGGTCGTCTGTATGTCTCTCTCTCTATCTCTCTCTTTCTCATCTCTCTCTCTCATCTCTCTCCACACAAAACACACACACACGACACACACACACACACACACACACCACACACACACAAACAAACATACACACACGTACGCCCACACACACACACACACACACACACACCACCACCACACCACCCCCACACCCCCCAACACACCCACACACACCCAGCAACACACAAACACACCACAAACACACCACAAACAACTCACACACACTGTACGCGCACACACACACCACACACACACCCACACACACACCAAACCCCACACACAACACACACACACGCGCGCGCACCACACAACACGCGAGGCGCGCGCGCGCACACATCCACAAACACACCACAACACACACACACACACACACACCCACACGACAGAAGAGAGAAGAGAGATGATGACGACGGAGGACTGGAGACGAGAGAAATTGTGAAGACTGACTCGACCATCAACTCAATCCAAATGATGATAGTGTATCTTACATCGTTCTTCTCCACAGATGTCAGTAAGATACAATCCCCAGAAGAGAGAGGAGAGAGAGAGAGAGAGAGATTTTTGAGGAGGGCGCGAGAGGAAGAGAGAGAGAGGGGCTGAGAGAGAGAGAGAGAGAGAGAATGAGTAAGAGATCGAGAAGAAAGGGAAGGGGGACTCGCAGTGAGGCAGGGACAGAAAGAGAGGGAGAGAGAGAGCGCGAAGAGAGAGAGACAGAGACAGAGAGAGAGAGCGAGAGAGAGAGAGGAGAGACAGAGTAGAGAGACAGACAGAAGTACAGAGACAGTGATAGAGTGGGACAGAGACAGAGACAACACCGACAACAGAAACAGGGACAAAGAAGAGAAAAAGACAGACAGAGACAGAGAATAAGAGACTCATATACACAGAGACAGAGACCAAGACAGAGAGACAGAAAGAGAGAGAAGAGAGAGAGAGAGGAGAGAGAGAGCGAAGAGAGAGAGGTGGGGAAAGAAAGAAACAGCGACGACAAAGAATTACACAGATGAGGGAATCCCCAGAGAGAGAGAGAGAGAGAGAGGAGAGAGAGAGAGAGAGAGAGGAGAGACGAGGAAGAGAGAGACAGAACAGACAGACAGACAGACAGACAGACAGACAGACAGAGAGAGGACAGACAGAGAGAGAGAGAGAGAGAGAAACTGTGAAGACTGACTCGACCATCCACTCAATCAAATGATGATATTGTATCTTACTGA
>JADBJO010008114.1:60000-67500 GCA_016801955.1 Conus betulinus | reverse complement strand
TTTGATATGAACTCACTTATTACTGCCTTCGTTATCTATGTTATTAAACTCCAAACATGCAAATTAGGAAATTCATAATAGACGCGAGGCCGCAATGTTATTATTCAATGATCGCTTCTGAAACTTAAGTGTGACAGCTGTGCATTTTGTGAAAATCGCACTGACGTCCATTTTTATATCTTGATAAACCTGAAAAGACAGAAACGATTTTTTTTTTTCCCCCTTTTGTTTGTTTTTTTTTTTTTTTTTTTTTTTTTTTTTTTTTTTTTTACAATTTTTTTTGTATATTTTCTTTTGTGTTTTGTCTTCATCAATATTGTAATATGTGGCATCTTTACTTAAAACAGGCCTGGCGCTTGAGTTCTCTCTATCCTCTCTCTCTCTCTCTCTCTCTCTCTCTCTCTCTCTCTCTCTCTCTCTCTCTCTCTCTCTCTCTCTTTTTTTTTTTTTTTTTTTTGTTTTTAGATTGATGATGCTGATACCATCTATCCAACACAAACGGTCTGCAAGTCACTCGTACAACTCTTTCAACGTGAGGAATGCCAAATGCAGGTAATGCCACTAACACACCAACTGATGTCTTCCTCTTGTTCTGCTCTTACGCTTCATGTCATTACACAGAATGTCAAGAAAACTGATTGTTTCTTTCCACCAGACTGATGAGGGGAGCTAAGTCCTTTTTTTTTTAACAATAACAAGTAAGGTAACTCGTGTGGGAGCAAGAGTTACCTTACTTGTTAATTGTTTATTATTTACTGTTCCCTGCCTCGTTTCATGTTTGATATCCTTTTTTTCTATTTTAAATCAAGTACTGTGCCTCTGGTGTGTTCTCTCTCTCTCTCTCTCTCTCTCTCTCTCTCTCTCTCTCTCTCTCTCTCTCTCTCTCTCTCTCTCTCTCCAGGTGGCAATACTAATTGAAAACTGTGGGATAAAGGTGGGTACCAGAGATTAGAGTGACGTCTGAAAATAAGGAAAACTTATAAAGTAAGCGGGTAGGAGAGGGACACACACACACACACACACACACACACACACACACACACATGAAAGAGAGAGAGGAGGACATGAGAGACAGACCACACACAGATCGACAGACAGACAGACAGACAGAGAAGACGAGACGGAGACAGACAGAGAGAGAGAGACAGACAGATGGGGGAGGGAGAGGAAAGATGTGCACTTTTCTTTGATTCGTAATGAGACAAGACAGAAAGAAAAGAAAAAAAAAGAAAGTTGCAAACTATTCTACCCATTCATACAGCCTCGCACGCTGTTGATTTAAGAAACTTGCGCCCTACAGTCTCCCACCATCTTGGTTACGTCTTCAAAAGACTTGTTGTTTTTTTAAGATGACAAGGAAGAGGAGATAGACGATATCACTACAGGAAAGCGGAGAGAACAAGAAAATGAACAACAACAAAAAAATGGTAGATAACTCGCTTTTCTTTTCCTTTTTTTTTTTTATACTTAAATTGAAATGTGGAATGATGAAGAAGGTGGAAAGAAGAGTGACAGTGAGGCACGGGAAAAGAGAGCAAGCAAAGACAGGAAACTGTTCAAATTCCAGCTGGACGTTGACGTGAAAGTCCCAAATTAATGGATGTAGTAAACTGGCGAATCCCCACCCACCACCACCACCCACCCACCCCCGCCTCCGACCCTCACTCTCACCCTCACCCTCATCCCTGCTCCCCCCCCCCCCCACCCACCTCACTTCCACTCCACCCCATCCCCACCCCTCTCCTACCATTCTCTCCAACCTCTCTCCAATCTCTTTCATTCCACACGACTCTGTGAAAATGAGGGAACCGAATGGGAGCGATACCATCAGTCCAACTGATCAGATTTCCACCCCTACCCACCAACCTCCACCCCCATCTACCCTCCCCCCCCCCCCCCCACACACACACAACTACTCCTACCACCACCACAACCACCACCACCACCACTACCACCACCACCACCCGTCTGTCCAGCCGGATCAGGAAGATGAGGAATTAAACAGAACTGACACCAGAGACGGGCCGGACGGGAGGAGGGGGGAAGGGGATCGGTGGGTAGGGCGGGGGGAGGGGGAGAGGAGGGAGGAGAAGAAGCCAGTGACTTGGAGGGCCAGGGAAGGAGGGCTTCAATCTGACTGTGACTCCTCTGCGCTGACCAGCCGGCAGTCCCCTGGAGACACAGAGAGGGGTAATGACTTGTCCACTCCACTGGACCCGTTGACCGCTAGACACTGACCAGGGCCACCGTCCGTATGGTTTTTTGAGGAGAGGAGAGGGAGGACAGGGGGCGAGGACGGGGGAGATGAGGGGGTGCTAGGGGGAGGGGGGGATGCGGAGGTGAGAGAGTGTGTAGGGGACGGGGGGGGGGGGGGGGGGGGGGGGGGGGGAGTCCGAGAGATGTGCCCATCTGAGTCACGGATTGCTCATTGTCTGCTTAACGTTCATTTCCTGCTCTGCTTGTCTGAAAAGAAAAAAAAAAAGGGGGGGGGGTGAGGCGGTGGGGGGGGGGGGGGGGGTAGGCGGGGGTGTGAGGGTGGGGGTGGGGGTGAGTGTCATTTCTCCGTTTATGCTGATTGCTCTATCAGGACATCAACCACTTCCGACAGTAATAGCAGAAACAGGCTCCCACATTTCTGGTCCTAACAGACAGAAAACAGAAGGAAGGAAGAAATGTTGAAAGGAAAGAAGAAAGGAAAAAAAAAACATTTTAAAAGCAAAAAAGTTATTTTTCTTTTTTTTTTTTTTTTTTTTTTTTTTTTTTTTTTTTTGGGGGGAGGAGGTTGTTGAGGGGGTCTTTCTCTTTTTTAAGGAAAAAAAAAAAAGAAGGAATGAAAGAAAACGTTTTCGCTGTGCTGTTTCATATGGTATGCGTGGCAAAACCAGTAGATCACACAGTAATATTGTACAGAGGAAGGTGAGGGCTGGTTGTATTCAGTCTGCGTTAACTTCGTTCTACTTTTCATTACACTGACCTATGTTTAATTGATTTTGTGGAATTCGTCCAGTACTATTCTGGGTAGCCTAAGTACTGGCAAATCATGAGAATAAACGGCTGCTCCGAGTACAGTCTGTTACCCGTTTTCGGATCTCTCTCCTAGCCCCTTTTTCGGATCAAGCTAAATAGGGATGTGCCAAGTACGTATATTACAGATTTTCCTTTTCAAAAGACAAAAATCCAAGTTTTTTATCATTTCTCTGCTTTTTTTCCTGCCCCCCCCCCCCCCCCCCCCCCCCCCCTGCTTTCTCCTACTTTGTATTTCCTGTATTGTCATGCCTACTTCAGCCAGTGTGTGCTCAGGATTCAAAATATAGTCTATCCACTTCCCATCCTGAACACTCACTCCCCCCCCCCCCCCCCCCCCCCCTTGGCGGGCGATGGAGAATGTCGACAGTTCTTCCTACCAATCAGACGACAGTATATTTTGTATTTTGGGTACATGGGAACACACTGACGATTGAACTGATTTCAAAATCAATCTCTCTCTCTCTCTCTCTCTCTCTCTCTCTCTCTCTCTCTCTCTCTCTCTCTCTCTCTCTCTCTCTCTCTCCTCCAAGGAGAGACTGGGAGAATTGCCTCTGCCTAAAATCTCTCAATCTTTAATCGAATAAAAGTTTTCTGAGTTTTTCTGAGTTCTGAGTTCTCTTTTGAACCTCTGCTGAGCCCTTGAAGAGAACATGTATCTCGCTTACATCGAACGTGAAGTGAACTGTTAATCAGCAAGAAGCTGAATGAGATTGTGGGTTGATCAGTATGAGAGAGTCTGAAACGTGAGAGATGGGAGAGGAGCTGGCAGTGTCCTGTTCGCAGCCTGAAGATGGTGACTTGAGCTGCTCTGTCCAGTTGGTGGATGCTGTCCTCTTCAGTTCCAATGTCCAGACATTAACGCCACGCTCTTCTGAAGTTGTTCCTGAGGATGGTTTTAGCTTCATTGCCTCTTGGGAGCATGTCTATGTCTATATCCCCTAAGGTCTATATATCCCCCAGGTCTATATTCCCCCAGGAGCATGTCTATGTTCCCCCAGGTCTATATTCCCCCAAGTCTATATTCCCCCAGGTCTGTACTCCCCCAGGTCTATATTCCCCCAGGTCTATATTCCCCCATGTCTATGTTTCCCCAGGTCTATGTTTCCCCAGGTCTCTGTTCCCCCAGGGCTATTGACGTGTCACACTGGTCTGAACTGCAAATGTTACACACAGCACAGAGGTAATAACAAGAATTGAACCCCAGGTAACACAAAGGGAGGCGCCTAATCCCGCATTAAAGTCTCGCATATACATAGTCAATGCGCTGCAAGCTTACTTCCCCATTGTCAAGCGAAACGAAAGAAATGAGTACAGGATTAGAACCCAAGATAAAAGCGTTTTCCAATCGCGCTATCGTCAAGGAACTTGTTACAAAATAAATAAATAAATGAGCAAAGGCCGGGGGGGGAAGATAGCCTTGAGGGAACATAGACCCGGGGGAACATAGACCCGGGGGGACATAGACCTGGGGAACATAGACCTGGGGGAGCATAGACCTGGGGGAACATAGACCTGGGGAACATAGACCTAGGGGAAACATAGACCTGGGGAATATAGACCTGGGGGAACATAGACCCGGGGAACATAGACCCGGGGGAACATAGATAACCTGGGGAACATAGACCTGGGGGAACATAGACCTGGGGGAACATAGACCCGGGGAACATAGACCTGGGAATGGGAAATATAGACCAGGGGGAACATAGACCTGGGGGAATATAGACCCGGGGGAACATAGACCCGGGGGAATATAGACCCGGGGGAAACATAGACCCGGGGGAACATAGACCTGGGGAACATAGACCTGGGGGGATAGACCTGGGGGGAAAATAGGGTGCCTTCCCCTCTTTCCTGCCTGCTGCCGATCTTGGACAAACGGTCTACCTCCTCGTTCCTCCTCCAATGCCACAGTGAGAAGGGGGGTCCACTGCAGGACTTTCACTACTCACACTGACCAGTGCCCTTGTGGCACAGCCTCCTGAACTCCCACCCACATCTTACAGTCCTGCCCCTCCTTTCAAGCCTTGAGACGCCGCCAGACGTGGCCCAGTCCGCTTGAGGTCCAGGAGAAGCTCTGGGGACCGGTGGGGGTCTCTGCGGCAGACTGTAGACTTCGCCTTGCTAACCGGGATGGAGGATCTAGCTTGGCCGGGGACGCGATAGAAAAAGAAAGAAAGAGGTGGATGGATTGTTTAAAACTGCGCCTGTGTTTTTCGTCTAACTCTTTCATTTATCAATATCATTATATACGACGGGCTACGTGATTCGTTCAATTCTGTTAACTTCATTTCGATTGGTAGAGAGAGACTCAGGGGTTCACCTGTTGTTGATGGTTGTCTGCAATAATTTGTTGACTGCGCATGCTCCGCCAAAAAACTACTATTTCCTTCTGTCGCTGAGGGAGATTCCCACACACGTCCTCGCAAGTCCTCGCAAGGGAACAGCAAGAGAGCGGGACGGAAGGGATTGGGGGGGGGGGGGGGGGAGAGGGGGGGGGGCAGTGCAGTTAAGCTAAGATAAACCCACAAGTAACAAATGACAGAGCAAGTGAGCCATAAACAAAGAAAAACTGATTTCATATTTAAAAAACGAATGAAGTATGATAGTATAATCTGTCATTCTGTCACAAGGCAGGCAAATCAAGCGCGTTAAACAATCCTGCCAGTGCTACCATCACAATAAGTAGCAACGACAGTCTTTTGTTCGGATGACCAATAACACGCCATTTTGATGACTAATAACACACTATTTTGATGACTAATAGCAACGCTATTTTGATGACTAATAACACGCTATTTTGAGGTGCTATTTTGAGGACTAATAACATGCTATTTCGAGGACTAATAACAATTTATTTTGATGACTAATAACAACGCTCTTTTGATGCCTAGTAACACGCTATTTTGATGACTTATAACAACGCTATTTTGATGACTAATAACACGCTATTTTGATGACTAATAACACGCTACTTTGATGACTAATAGCAACGCTATTTTGATGACTAATAACGCACTATTTTGATGACTAATAACACGCTAATTTGATGACTAATGACACGCTATTTTGATGACTAATAAGACTCTATTCTGATTACTAATAAAACGCTATTTTGATGACTAACAACACGCTGTTTAGGAACTTTGCACTGAGCCTTAGAATTGTTGGGTTGGTTGACTGTTTGGTGGGTTGCTGGGTGTGTGGATTGGCTGGTTGGGTGTGTGGATTGGCTGGTTGGGTGTTTGATGGGCTGGTTGGGTGTTTGGTGGGCTGGTTGGGTGTTTTAGTGGGCTGGTGGGTGTGTGGATTGGCTGGTTGGGTTTGTTTGGTTGGGTGGCTGGTTGGGTGTTTGGTGGGCTGGTTGGGTGTTTAGGCGGGGGTGGTGTGGCTGAGGATTGGCTGGTTGGGTGTGTGGATTGGCTGATTTGGTGTGGTTGGGCTGGTGGGTTGGGGGCTGTGGGGATTGGCTGGTGGTTGGGTGTTTGGTGGGCTGGTGTGTGTGTGGATTGGCTGGTTGGGTGTGTGGACTGGCTGGTTGGGTGTTTGGTGGGCTGGCTGGGTGTGTGGATTGGATTGGTTGGTTAGTTAATTGGTTGATTTGCTGGCAAGTAAATTCGGTCTAAAATCAACACGCACACCGGGATGATGTTGTTAAGATCGAGCGCGCGCCAGTGTGCGCGCGCGCGCGCGATTAGGCCTAGATTTAAAAAAAAAAAAAAAAAAAAAAAAAAGAAAAAACAAAAAAAAGTAAAAAAAAAAAAAAAAACCACCACATAACTGGATCCAAAACTTTCAAAGAAACACTAAATAAGCAACTAACACCAAGATTAAGAAAATAACATAGACGTTAAAGTAAATGTCCAACTGGGCTCTTGATCAGTCCTTGAACAACTTCAAAAATGTTTCGATTCGTCAGAGATGACGTCTTCAAAGACTGACATCGACGGTTCAGTGTTCAACAACCAAGCAGGTAAATAGGGTTTCATTCTATCGCACAAAATAGTAGATGGAACGGAGTGATTTGCTGGCCACAAATACAAGTCACATGTTTACAGAATTTGGTTTTAAAGGCATTAAGCCTCAATCTAAAAATCAAACTTTTAAAAATCCTCTCTTGGTAGAGATTCTTCATACCTGTTTTATTTTGCTGATATCTTGTTAAATAATATCCCCTTTTTGTTTTTGGTGCCTTTTCCCTTCTTTGAAATAGAGTTCCAGGCTGCGTCTTTTAAAAGACTATAACTCTCATGTAAGGATAAAGGAATGTATATCTTTGTTAAATCAGTTTCAGTGATAGCAGCCTTTTTGGCTAATTTGTCTACCCTTTCATTCGCAGGTAATCCACAGTGAGATGGAACCCAACAAAAATCGACATAAGAACCACGTAAATGCAAAAAATGAATTAATTAAGTGGTACACTTCTGATATAAGTTCTGCTCTCACACTTGTGTTCGAAAATTTTAGAGCTTGTAG
>JADBJO010008114.1:15000-30000 GCA_016801955.1 Conus betulinus | reverse complement strand
GCACAGAATGAATTGTACACGTTACCTCCAGCTTCGAAGCTGGGGAAATGAGAATTGCTGAAAAGAAAGAGGGCTGGGAGGGTATTTTGTTTTCTTTGGAGCAATTAAACCAATTGGAAAAGAAATTTTAAAACATTTTTTAAAGTAAGTCTGCCAGTTTACATGGACAAACAAATTACAAGGCAAACACGACGCGTTTCGACCTCTTAGGTCTTCTTCAGACAAGATAAACAACATTCAGGAAATGAAAGCGAAGAACGAGCAATCACTGATCTTCTCAAATTCGGCGCAAGATGGGCGTTTGTCTCGTTCGCTGCTCTTACGTCGAAGTTGAGAAGATAAGCGACTGATTCATTTTCAATGTCCTAAATGTCGTTTCATCTTGTGTGAAGAAGACCTAAAAGATCAAAACGTGTTTTGTCTTTAATTTGTTCGTCCGTGTTAACTGGCGGACTTGCTTCAAAAACCTTTTAAAATTTGTTCCAATGTCCGCCTGCAGTCGCCTCACTGAAACTGATTGGAAAGAACGTCATGCATTATTCACTAAACTGGAATCAGACATCAGAAGAAACACCCGAAGGTGCTGGGGAGGACCCAGAGAAGCACTGCCTTCACCTGCCCTTTGAGCAGCCCTGTACCACCCTTGGAGGCCTGCGCTGTGTTGACGATGGGTACAGGCACGCGCAGGACACTCCGTTAAGATATCACGGGACATAACTGCTCCTGAGCAGAGGTAAATCAGACTACAGGATGCAACTCATAACAGCCTTAGAAAGAACGTCATGCATTATTCACTAAACTGGAATCAGACATCAGTTTTAGCTTCGGCTGACTCGTAGTCACTGCCACTGGGTGAATGACGTCACTGACACTGCAGATATCCTCCGGCATATGTCATTTGTGAAAGTGGGGTTGGTATTTAAAAAAAAAATATAGGGAGAGAGGCAGGAGAAGAACACACACACACACGCACACACACACACACACACACACACACACACACACACACACACACACACATACACACACACACAGTTACAGAGAGAGAGAGAGAGAGAGAGAGAGAGAGAGAGAGAGAGAGAGAAAACTCAAAATAGTTTAATTGCAAAGGCCACCGACCTATATGCAATGAGGTCATGAACAAAAATAGAACACACGCGCGCTCGGTGCATATACTGAAAATTATGAAAGAAAACATTTGCATAACAAAATGTTCTTCCTGAAATTACTCTGGCATTTGTGTGTTAACTGATAACAGTTCCTCTCTTCGTTTCAGTGCTTTAAAAATGAACACAGCTACAGAGCGAGCTACAATTCTATTTTCATTCTGCAGTGAAAGAGGCAATGACACTTGGTGAACATTTCTAGTATGAGGCAAAATGTATTTATCTATTCAATCTTTCTAGGGTGGACAAACAATCAAAAAATCTATTTCGTCCTCAATTTGATTACAGAGAAAGAGAGAGGGGGGGAGGAGAGAGAGAGAGAGGGAGGGAGAGGAGAGAGAGAGAGAGAGAGAGAGAGAGAGAGAGAGAGAGGATCGAGAGAGAGAGAGAGAGAGAGAGAGAGAGAGAGAGAGAGATCGCAAGCAATACATTTGGAAACGACACACTGTTGCACGGCATAATTGAAATTCAGTTCTGTCCTCAGGATGTCAATATTCCAAACACCACAGATCCAAATATATCACTACTCCCATTAACTGAGGCAGACAGTCAGTTCTGCAGCATTACTTAAGATATGATACTGATTTTTTTTAATGGAATGGATTTCAATGTCAGCTTATCAGCAGCACTTCACATTTTTAGTGATGGACTTGTTTTCTCTAAGAAATGCCAAGACATTTTGGTAATGAATGATTTTTTTTTTCTGTTTACTGGATTTCGGTTTCAGTATATCACCTATCAACTATCACGCAACCCGAGTCTTGAAGACCGTTGGGGCGCCACCGAAGACTTCGCAACCAGTTTCCCCACTCCTCCCGGTTCTCAGACGCTCTTAGGCAGTTGCTGAGTGTGAGGCCAGTCCATGCACAGATGTTGTCCTCCCATCTTTTTCTCTGTCTTCCTCTCCTTCTGCCTGCTCGCGCTGTTCCTCGTAGAATGGTTTTGGCAAGTCCTGTTGATCTTGATACGTGGCCATACCGTCTCGTTTTCCTTCTCTTCACTGTGGACAACAGGTCTTCGTATGGTCCAGTGGCTTGCCTTACTCTGGTCTGGACCTCCAAGTTGGTAATGTGGTCTTTGTATGAAATGCCAAGGATCTTGCGGAAGCATCTCATCTCTAATGTCTGAATCCTTGTATACAAATCCTTCAGTGCATATGATCGGCCAAACCCGGGAGCCACATTTCGTAGTTCTTCACCTCGAAAGAATACAAATATATAACAGACTTTCGCAACGGTTCCATCATGAAACGGGTTCATGATCACACAACAATGTAATAGTTTGCTTCGGTTTACTCACGCGATGGTAACAGTCCATCCGTGAGAGGACAATCCAGGCGAAAGGACTTGGCCTATACTGTCCGAGGGGACAGCTTGAGCGGGGAGACAGTTCGGGCTGTGACACCACACCGTTTTCTTTCCGAGTGCATTATCCACTAGAATCCCCCCCCCCCCCTCCCCTCCCCCCCCCCCGCCCAAGCTCCCGCCTACCTCCGTCCGCTCCCCCCCCCCCCCCAATCCTTCTACATGACTCTCTCCCACTCACCCCCACTCCATCTCGACTCTACCAAAGTTGTTTGCCGTGACGACATTCGCACAGATTGGGCCGCTGTTGATTCCCCCCCTCCCCTCCACCTTTCCCCCAATCTGAAAAGACAATTTTAGTGAACCCTGATTTAGCGAACAGCTTGTGGGGAGGCACGAGAGGAGGAGGAACAACAACAACAACAACAACAACAACAACACTATCTCTCAAGATTCCAGATTTAATTAACCTGTGACCCCTAATCGAGCATGGAGGATTTCTGACAAGAAACATAAAACACTGTGATTTTGCATAACATCTGCATCATGAACGTAACACGATTCTTTCACCATGTGAGAGCATCCCAGCATTGCGGCATGCGATAGATTTACTTGATCTTAACGGTCTTTTTCTTCGGAGAAAATAGATTACCAATTGACGACTCGGACCTAGGACACAGATATTTATGAAGTAACGTTCTTTTGCGGAGTCTTTCTTCTTTTTCTTTTTCGTTCCTTTTTTTTCACCCTGATAAGAATATTGGAACCCTCATCTCCAAAATCCATGTCATTTTTCTTCCCAAATAGGCTTTAACGTGAAAAAACATCAACTAACGCTCTCTCATTAGGTACATAACGATTGTTGCCTGCTTGACGTAACTGACGAATATATTTTTTCTCAAGGGTTTAAATGAAGTGTGTGTGTGTGTGTGTGTGTGTGTGTGTGGGGGGGGGGGGTTGAGGGACAGCACGTGGGAAAGAATAAGAGTTAAAGGAAAATGTATGTTGGGTGGCTAAACATACATACATAAGTAAATAAATAAATAACCAAATAAATGAATAAACAAATAAATGAATGAATAAATAGCGATAGCAACAGTAAATTTCAAAAAGTAATCAAGAACTGACCCACTGAAACAAAACTGATCGAGTTATCACTACATCAAATAATTGCTTATAAAGTCTAATACCTTCAAAACCAAAGATCACTGCTACTTTTTGCAACGTCACTGGTCTGTATGGAACATAATTATGGAACGTCAATTTTAGAATCTTTATATTATGAGGTCAAAACTGGACCTTTTAAGAAAAATATGATATCCGGATATTAGACTGGCACAAACACGTGTTACATGTTGACAGTATTTGCTTTTCTATGATTTTAAACGAAGCTTGAGAATCAGGCTGACACAGGATATAAAAATTTCAAAATTGACTGGCAGGAGTTTGTTATGCATAACCTTTTGAATCTATAAATTTATTTAATGTCTATCAAATTTCAAACTGCTTTCTGGACTTTTTTTTTATTGCACGTCGTCTCTCTCTCTCTCTCTCTCTCTCTCTCTCTCTCTCTCTCTCTCTTGTTTGCTTTGATTTTATTTAGTATTTGCTTTTTTAAAACTGATGTCGGTTAAACGTCATTACTTTTCTGTATAGCATTTAAACATAACTTTCAAAAATCAGCGGTAAAGGAAAGTTATATTTCGACCTGCGCTAAAACAAAGTTATATTTCGACCTAATAACACAACTTTCAGAAATCAGCGATAAAAGAAAGTTACATTTCGACCTAGATTATCTTTGTTTAAACGCACATGAGATTCCCAAACAAAATAAAATCCTATTTTAACTCCAGTGTGACCAATGTTCCAGACCCCCACTCCTCAGTAAATTCCTTTCGTGTGTAAATGATACAACAAATTATGCATTTCTGAAGAGTTTTCCTGAATCATCAGCAATAAGACAAGTCCAAAAGGGGGGGTATTCTTTGACATACGTTAAATTTCCGAATTTGAACCTAAGAGCGCAAGGGAAGCAAATTATCCACCCGGACATCGCCGCACCATGTGTGGTGTCCCGTTCGTGAGGTCAGGTGAAAGTTTAACACTATGGTCATCCCATTGAAGAATAGGCGTCCCGTTTCCATCAGAACTCGTAAAAAGCTGAGCCGATGCGTTTGGATGTGTGGATCTCGTGGCTGTAGTTTTCAGGGGATAATTAGCGTGTGATAGGTATTTCAGTAGTTGCTACTGTGGATTGTTTATGTCCAGTGGTGAGAAAAAGGATCGAAGTTGATAAGAAAAAGATACACTCGAAGGTGTGAGGAGGACCTAGAGAAGTGATGTGCTCTACTGCAGAACCAACCAACTGGAAGCGATCCCGCACCACCCTTGGAAGCCTGCGCTGTTTATATAGGGTGCAGGCATGCACCGGACATGTCATTGAGACGTCAGGGGACATAACTGCTCTATGGCAAATGCCATTGTGTAATGACCACTGGCTGCGACACGACAGAACCTCCACGGGAGCGTTCCCATGGGTGTACCAGCCCACATTTCATGACTACAGAGCTCATCGGCAAAAAACACCACCGAAAAAAAGGACCGAAGTTGATCGTTAGGCTATTTGCTAGGCTGTTTAGAAAATCTGCGCCCCTCCGGCCCAATACGTCCGCCCACGTCACGCCTTTCGTCCGCTCCCCTTCAGCCCAAACACGCCCACCCACGTCACGCCTTTTATGCACACCCTCTCCGCCCCAACAAGCCCACCATGTCACGCCCCTCATCCACGCCCCCTCCGCCCCAGTCTCCCATCCCACTCACGACCTGCATCCACGCCCCCCTCCGCCCCAATCTCCCATCCCACTCACGACCTGCATCCACGCCCCCTCTGCCTCAATCTCCCATCCCACTCACGACCTGCATCCACGTCCCCCTCTGCCCAAATACACCCAACGTTCATCTGCACCCCCGCTGCCCCAACATGCTCATCCACATTACGTCTTTCATCCACGCCCACTCTGCCGAATTCGCCCACCATTTCACGTTCTTCATCCACGCCCACTCTGCCGAATTCGCCCACCATTTCACGCTCTTCATCCGTGCCTTCATTGCCCCAATATGCCCGTCCACGTCACGTGCTTTATCCACGCCCCTCCGCCCCAATACACCCACCCATGTCACGCACGCCCTGCATCCATGAATATCAGGCTCTCATCTGCACCCTCTCTGTCCCAACACGCCCGCCCAAGTCACAGCCGGCATCTTCGCCCACTGTCCCATTACGTCCACTCACGTCACGCTCTTCATCTGTGTTCCCTCTGCCCAAATACGCCCACCCACGTCACGCCCTTCATCCACGACCTCATACCCATAGCATATCCTGTGTCCACGTCTCCCATGTCTCTTCACTTTACCTTTCATTCGCTCCCCATCCCCTCCCACGTACGCCCATCCATGTCGTGCCCTGCGTCCACGCCTTTTCATTCCTCCACCCCTCCCCCTGTTTGCCCATCCATGTCACGCCCTGCCTACACGTTCCCTTCTCCCCATTACGCCCACCCATATGCATCAACGCCTGCCCACAGGTTTTTCTCATGCTGCATCTGCTCCACTCCACTAACTCCAGTTCCCCCACCATGTCACGCCCGTCATCTGCGCTCTCTCTACTCCAATACACCCACCATGTCACGTCCTTCATCTGTGCTCTCTACTCCAATACACCCACCATGTCACGTCCTTCATCTGTGCTCTCTCTCTACTCCAATACACCCACCATGTCACGTCCTTCATCTGTGCTCTCTCTACTCCAATACACCCACCATGCCACGTCCTTCATCTGTGCTCTCTCTACTCCAATATACCCATCATATCACGCCCGTCATCTACGACCCATCTGCCCCAATCAGCTTATCCACGTCATACCCTTCATCCGCCCCTTCTGCAATTCCGTCCACCTTCATCACGCCCTTCATCTGCGCCCCTCTGCTGCAAAACGTCCACCTATGTCACGCCCTTCATCTGCGCCCCTCTGCTGCAAAAAACGTCCACCTATGTCACGCCCTTCATCTGCGCCCCTCTGCTGCAAAACGTCCACCTATGTCACGCCCTTCATCTGCACCCCCTCTGCTGCAACACGCCACCTATGTCACGCCCTTCATCTGCACCCCCCTCTGCTGCAACACGTCCCACCTATGTCACGCCCTTCATCTGCTCCCCCTCTGCTGCAACACGTCCACCTATGTCACGCCCTTCATCTGCACCCCCTCTGCTGCAACACGTCCACCTATGTCACGCCCTTCATCTGCACCCCCTCTGCTGCAACACGTCCCACCTATGTCACGCCCTTCATCTGCACCCCCTCTGCTGCAACACGTCCACCTACATCACGCCCTTCATCTGCTCCCCTCTGCTGCAACACGTCCACCTACATCACGCCCTTCATCTGCTCCCCCTCTGCTGCAACACGTCCACCTACATCACGCCCTTCATCTGCTCCCCTCTGCTGCAACACGTCCACCTACATCATGCCCTTCATCTGCACCCCCTCTGCTGCAACACGTCCACCTACATCACGCCCTTCATCTGCTCCCCTATGCTGCAACACGTCCACCTACATCACGCCCTTCATCTGCACCCCCTCTGCTGCAAACACGTCCACCTATGTCACGCCCTTCATCTGCACCCCCCTCTGCTGCAACACGTCCACCTATGTCACGCCCTTTCATCTGCTCCCCCCTGCTGCAACACACGTCCACCTATGTCACGCCCTTCATCTGCTCCCCCCTGCTGCAACACGTCCACCTACATCACGCCCTTCATCTGCTCCCCTCTGCTGCAACACGTCCACCTACATCACGCCCTTCATCTGCACCACCTCTGCTGCAACACGTCCACCTATGTCACGCCCTTCATCTGCACCCCCTCTGCTGCAACACGTCCACCTATGTCACGCCCTTTCATCTGCACCCCTCTGCTGCAACACGTCCACCTACATCACGCCCTTCATCTGCTCCCCTCTGCTGCAACACGTCCACCTACATCACGCCCTTCATCTGCTCCCCTCTGCTGCAACACGTCCACCTACATCACGCCCTTCATCTGCTCCCCTCTGCTGCAAAACGTCCACCTACATCACGCCCTTCATCTGCACCCCCTCTGCTGCAAACACATCCACCTATGTCACACCCTTCATCTGCTCCCCTCTGCTGCAACACGTGCACCTACATCACGCCCTTCATCTGCTCCCCTCTGCTGCAACACGTCCATCTACATCACGCCCTTCATCTGCTCCCCTCTGCTGCAACACGTCCACCTACATCACGCCCTTCATCTGCTCCCCTCTGCTGCAATTCCGTCCACCTACATCACGCCCTTCATCTGCTCCCCTCTGCTGCAAAACGTCCACCTACATCACGCCCTTCATCTGCTCCCCTCTGCTGCAACACGTCCACCTACATCACGCCCTTCATCTGCTCCCCTCTGCTGCAAAACGTCCACCTACATCACGCCCTTCATCTGCACCCCCTCTGCTGCAACCACGTCCACCTACATCACGCCCTTTCATCTGCTCCCCTCTGCTGCAAAACGTCCACCTACATCACGCCCTTCATCTGTGCCCCTTCTTCCCAAGTGCTCCCCACTTGTGTCAAAAACCCTGCATCGACGCGCTCCCCCACCCCCACCCCCCCTCCCCCCCAATACGCCCACACATGTCAGGCCCCTGAAATCCTCACTTCCTGTTCCCGTATTCATGCCATGTCCTATATCCTAACCCATGTCACGCCCTGAAATCTGTGCACCTTGCACGCCCACCCATGTCATGCACTGCATCCTTCCTCTGTATCTTACCTGCATCAATGTCATGCTCTAAAATCCCGCGTACTCAAATCCCTGTCACGCCCTGAAATCGTTCTCCCTGTCACGCCCTGAAATCATTCTCCTTGTCACGCCCTGAAATCATTCTCCCCTAACCCTCCACTACCCCAACCATGTCAGGCGCTGAAAACCTCAACCTCCCTGGAGTCCCACCCATGTAACGCCCTGAAATTTACATAGTAACCCCCACACCACACACACTTTTCCGTACCCCAACCTCTATCAATATCAGAAATGTGCGCCCTCTATCCCAACCCATGTGAAGCCCCAAAATCTGCACTCTCTGTACTCCCCCACCAATGTCACACCTGCATCCGCACCCCCTGCACTCCCGCCTATGTTACACCCCTGCATCCAATCCATGTCATGCCCTGTATTTGCACTTCCCCTTACCCCGTCGCCCCACCATGGCCAGCCCTGCATCTGTGACCCATGTACCCCCACCGATGTCATATGCTGTATCCACTTTCTCCAATACCCGCCACCATGTCGTACGCTGCATCTGTGACCCGCTCACCCTCATCCCTGTCACACCCTGGGTTTACGACCCATTACATACTCTGAATCCACGTCCTCTGTGACCCCCACACGTCATATCTTCCCACGTGTGCCCATACACGTCGGGCCCTGTGTATGTGCCTCTCCTCCCTCTACCCCCCACCCCCCACCCCACCCCACCCCACTTTTCGCCCATCCATGTCGCGCCCCCTCTGCCGCGTTAAGACACCCATGTCACACCCTTCATCCCCGCTCCCTCTGCCCAATACGCCCACTGCGTCCCCTAGGCCCCAACAAGACACCCACGTCACGTCCTTTACCTGCAGCCTCTGCCCAAATTTACCCACCATGTCAAGCCCTTCATCTGCGCCCCCTAGGCCCCATTACGCCCATCCAAGTCACGACCTTTATCCACGCCTCGTCTGCCACAATACGCCCATCCACATCACACTCTTCATTCTCTCTCTCTCTGCAAAAAAAAAAAAAAAAAAAGGGAAAAAAATGTCACTCCCCTTCACCTGTGCCCCCAACGACCAAATATCACCACCACCACCCCCTCAACCCCACGTCGTTCCCTTCATCTGTGCCTCATCTGCACCAATACACCCACCCATGTCACGCCCTTCATTTGCGCCCCCCTCTGCCCTAATACGCCCACCCGAGTCACCGCCTGCAAAATCGCCCTCTGTCCCATTATGTTCATCCACCACGCTCTTTCATCTGTGCCCCCTCTGCCCAACATGCCCACCCATGTCACGACCTTCATCCCTTTCCCCTTTGCCCCAATATGCCCACCACTGTCATGCATGCCCTGCTTCCATACCCCCTGTGCCCCAATATGCCCACCCACGGGCTTCATCCACCTCACAACCTCAATTTGCCACCCACACCCACATCATGAACTGAATCCATGCCCCCTCTGCCCCAATACGCCCACCCACCTCACGCCCTACATCCGCCCCCTCTGCCCTAATACGCCCCACTCATGTCATGACATTCATCCGCCCCCTCTGTCATTGCGCCCCACCTATGTCACACCCTTCATCCACCCCCTCTGTTATTACGCCCCACTATGTCACAACACCCTTCATCCACCCCCTCTGTCATTATGCCCCACCTACGTCACACACCCTTCATCCACCCCCTCTGTCATTATGCCCCACCTACGTCACACCCTTCATCCACCCCTATGCCATTATGCCCTCTCATCCACCCCCCCCCCCCCCCCATCATACCCTTCATCCACCCCCTATGTCATTATGCCCTCCCACAACCACCACCCCCCCCCCCCCCCCCCCCCCATCACACCCTTCATCCACCCCCTCTGTCATTATGCCCTCCCACCCACCCATCCCCCACATCACACCCTTCATCCACACCCCCTCTGTCATTACGCCCCACCCACGTCACACCTTTCATCCACCCCCCCTGTCATTATGCCCCACCCACGTCACAACCTTTCATCCACCCCCTCTGTCATTATGCCCTCCCACCCACCCACCCACATCACACCCTTCATCCACCCCCCTCTGTTATTATGCCCCACCCACGTCACACCTTTCATCCACCCCCTCTGTCATTATGCCCTCCCACCCACCCATCCCCACATCACACCTTTCATCCACCCCCTCTGTTATTATGCCCCCACCCACGTCACACCTTTCATCCACCCCCTCCGTTATTATGCCCCACCCACGTCACAACGCCCCCTCTGTTATTATGCCCCACCCACGTCACAACGCCCCCTGTTATTATGCCCCACCCACGTCACAACGCCCCCTCTGTTATTATGCCCCACCCACGTCACACCTTTCATCCACCCCTCTGTTATTATTATGCCCCACCCACGTCACAACGCCCCCTCTGTTATTATGCCCCACCCACCACAACGTCACCCACAAACGCCCCCTCTGTTATATTATGCCCCACCCACGTCACAACGCCCCCTCTGTTATTATGCCCCACCCACGTCACAACGCCCCCTCTGTTTTTATGCCCACCCCACGTCACAACGCCCCCTCTGTTATTATGCCCCACCCACGTCACAACGCCCCCTCTGTTATTATGCCCCACCCACGTCACAACGCCCCCTCTGTTATTATGCCCCACCCACGTCACAACGCGCCCCCTCTGTTATTATGCCCCACCCACGTCACAACGCCCCCTCTGTCATTATGCCCCACCTACGTCAACCCTTCATCCGGCCACTCTATCATTATACCCAACCTACGTCTCCACCTTTCATCCGCCCCCTCTGTCATTATGCCCCACCTATGTCACACCCTTCATCTGCCCCTCTGTCATTACGTTCCACCCACGTCACAACGCCCCCCCTCTGTCATTACGCCCCACCTACGTCTTACCCTTCATCCACCCCCTATGTCATTATGCCCCACCTACGTCACACCCTTCATCCGCCCCTCTGTCATTACGCCCATCTACGTCACACCCTTCATCCGCCCCCTATGTCATTACGCCCACCTACGTCACACCCTTCCTCCACCCCCTCTGCCATTATGCCCCACCTACGTCACACCCTTTCATCCACCCCCTCTGTCATTATGCCCCACCTACGTCACACACCCTTCATCCACCCCCTCTGTCATTATGCCCCACCTACGTCACACCCTTCATCAACGCCCCCTCTGTCATTACGCCCCACCTACGTCACACCCTTCATCCACCCCCTCTGTCATTATGCCCCACCTACGTCACACCCTTCATCAACGCCCCCCCCTCTGTCATTACGCCCCACCTACGTCACACCCTTCATCCACCCCCTCTGTCATTATGCCCCACCTACGTCACACCCTTCATCAACGCCCCCTCTGTCATTACGCCCCACCTACGTCACACCCTTCATCCACCCCCTCTGTCATTATGCCCCACCTACGTCACACCCTTCATCAACGCCCCCTCTGTCATTACGCCCCCCCTATGTCACACCCTTCATCCACCCCCTCTGTCATTATGCCCCACCTACGTTACCCCTTTTTTCTGCCCCCTCTCTGTCATTATGCCCCACCTACGTCACACCCCCTTCATCCGCGCCCCCTCTGCCCCAAGTACGCCCACCCATGTCATACCCCCTGCATCGACGCTCCATTTACACCCAGACATTAGGCCCTGAAATCTTCACTACCTGTTCCCTTATCCATGTCAAGTCCTATGCCCTCGCCCATGTCACACCCGGCAATCTGTGCATTTTGTACGCCCACCCGTGTCACACATCCTACCCCGCATCTGTCACGCCCTAAAATCCGTGCCTCCTGTAAGAAAATCAATGTCACACCCTGAAATCAGTCTCTTTCACCACACTCACCCCCCCCCCATGTCGCGCCTCGCTACTGACCCCCCACCCCACCCCCACCCCCATGCTTCAATCAATATCATTACCTGAAATCCACGCCCCCTACTCCAACCAGGAGAAGCCCCCCCAAATCTGCACTCTTATCAATGTCACACCCTGCACCCCCACCCCCAGATACGCCCTGCATACGTATCCCCCCGTCCCTCCATCCACCCCCTTCGCCCTCCCCCTGCCGCCCCATCCATGGTACATCCTGTATCCACATCCTCCATACCCGCCACCATGACGTACACCCGCACATGCCACACCCTTACCCCCATCCATGTCACACCCTGCATTCATGACGCCGTACCACACACACATCATACCCTGCATTCGCTCCTCACATCATGCAACTGTGCTCTCCCTCTCCCCCACCTGTACATCTACCCATGTCACGCCCTGCATACATGCTCCTCTATAGTATGCCCACACATACATTGTGTGTGTGTGCGTGTGCGTGTGTGTGTGTGTGTGTGTTTAGAATTTTTCAAATGACTATGGTGTGTGTGTGTGTGTATGTGTGTGTGTGTGTGTGTGTGTGTGTGTGTGTGTGTGTGTGTGTGTGTGTAGGTGGGTAGGGGTGTTGGCCTGTACATGTAAATGATATAAGTGGCCACTTGATCGTGATGATTCTTACATTATGTACCTGTGTGATACTGTTTATTATGCACCTATTTCAATTTCTCATTTTCTGAGATAATAAAGTATTCGTATCTTATCATATCTGCATCCTCGCTCCCCTACTGTCACCCTCCTCTCTTCCTTATGCCCAGCCATGTCATGCCCTGCGTCACGCCCATCCTCCTCGCCAACCCATGTCACACCTGCATCAACGCCCACCCTCCTCGCCAACCCATGTCACACCTTGCATCAACGCCACACCTCTCCTCGCCAACCCATGTCACACCTTGCATCAACGCGCGCACCCTCCTCGCCAACCCATGTCACACCCTTGCATCAACGCCCACCCTCCTCGCCAACCCATGTCACACCTTGCATCAACGCCCACCCCTCCTCGCCAACCCATGTCACGCCTTGACTGAACGCGCACCCTCCTCGCCAACCCATGTCACACCTTGACTGAACGCGCACCCTCCTCGCCAACCCATGTCACGCCCTGACTGAACGCGCACCCTCCTGGCCAACCCACGTCACGCTTTGTATCAAGGCGCACCCTCCTCGCCAACCCATATCACTCCCTTCATCCCCGCCCCCTTCGCGTCAATATGCCCACCATGTCAAGCCCTTCCCCCCACCTGCTCTGCCCCAATAAGACACCCATGTCATGCTCTACATCCGCACCACTTCTGCGCAATATGCCCTCTATGTCACGCCCTTGATATCGCCCCCTCAGCTCCAGTAAGATACCCACTTCATGTCCTTCATCTGTCCTCTCTATCCCAATACACCCACAATGTCACGCCCTTCTTCCGTGCCCCCTGTCCCAAGACACTCACCATGTCACGCCCTTCATCTGCTCCCTCTACCCAATACGCCCACCACGTCACGTCCTTCATCCTCGCCCTCTCTGCCCCCATACCCACAATGTCACGCCCTTCTTTTGCGCCCCCTGTTCCAAGACACTCAACATGTCACGCGCTTCATCTGCCCCTTCTGCACCCATACGCCCACCGTTTCACGCCCTTCATCTGCGCCTCCTCTGCCCAAATACACCCACCCACATCACAGCCTTCATCCGCACCCCTCTGCCCTAGTATGCCCATCCATGGCACGCTGTGTATTCACATCCCCTCTGCTCCCACATGTGTCACGTCTTGCATAGTGTCCCATCAGCCCCAATGTGCCCACACTTGTCACGGCATGTATCTACACCACATCTGCCCCCATATGCCCATCCGTGACCCACCCTACATCTACACCCCCTGTGCGCCCATCCCGTCACGCCCTGAAATCTTCATTCCTTCTTCCCCAACTCATGTCGCGCCCTGAAGTACGCGCCCCACCACACCTAAATCCACGTCAGGCCCCGAAATCTGTGCACCCGGTATGCGCACCCATGTCACGCCTTCCCTATCTTACCCGAACCTGTATCGTGCTCTAAAATCCACGCCAACCACACCCAGTCCATGTCACGCCCTGAAATCCACACCCACCCACCCTACTTTACCGCCACTCACGTCAGGCGTAGAAATCTGCTCCCCCCCATATTCTCACTCGTGTCACGCCCCGAATTCTACACGCCACCTATGTCATGATCTGAAATCCCCGCCCCTTCCACCGCTCATGTCAAGTCTGAAATATGCACTCCCTGTACTCCCATTCACGTTACACCCTGCACCCACACCCCCTGTATCCCCACCCATGTCTGGCCGTGCATCTTCATCCCCCTCCCATGCACTCCTTCCCATTCGCCTATGTTCCCATCCATGTCAAGCCCCGAAATCCACGCTTCCTGTACCACCCACCCACGTTACACCCTGCATCTGCACCCCCTCCCCTGTCACCCCCCCTCACCCATGTCACGCCCAGCGGTCGCGACCACCGTACCACCACCCTTGTCATACGCCGTGTTTCCCTCCTTTATACCCGCAACCATGTTGCACGTTGCGCACGTGACCCTGTACCCATGGCGTACCGTGCATCCGCGTTCCACGTGTCCTCGCACGTCATGCCCTGTATTCGCTTCACCCTACCCCCTTCCACGTACGCCCATCCTTGTCAAGACCAGCATCTGCGCCCCATGTGCCCCCACCCGTGTCATATCCTGCGTCTGTGTCTCATCGTTCGCCCGTCGACTGAATGATTGAACAACTGTTTTGCCAACTGAAATACTGAATGATTCGAT